>LBNU01003747.1:3172-29025 GCA_014162995.1 Artemisia annua | reverse complement strand
AAACACGATTACTTACTCTCACGCCGGAGGATAATCGGGGGAGACAATCCCTCGATAAGCCTAACGGTGTTTGTCGTTTTCTTAGTGCGCAGGTCTCAAGCAACTTTACCCGAATTGGTACTCAAGTCAAGCCACGCCCAACTTTTGTATCAACAGGTATGATCTTTGTTGATAAACAAATGAACTAAATAAACAAACATTAAAGTCGATTAATGCAGCAAAAACTTTGTTTAAATTATCAAACCAAATTCACACACAAAATTCTAATTCAAAATTCTAATTACGAACAAAGTCGGTGTTGTTTGATCACGTGGGTTGTAAGCGAGTAGATTAATGTGGAAGTGTTTCTTCGTGACTTAACCATGTCGACAACCTTCAATACTGACACCCCAATTTATCTATGTGTGTTATGTTTCATCCTTATACTTAAAAATGTGTTACTCATACCGCAACTGTTGTTCTTATTTTCTTCGTTTTTTCTATACATGTGTAAAGCAGTTAAATAACAATTGTGGGTGAATATTCAAGAATATGAAAGAGAAGCATATACGAGTAACAATTTTTTAAGAGAAATACAATGTGATAATCTGCCAAACATGTATTGAATATAAACTATCATTAATTCCGGATATAAAACGACTAAGAAACAAAAACTAAAGCAAGATATATCTAAGTTTTGAACGTTCTGAGATACATGTTTTATTGTTAGCAAACATACATCAAATGAGGTTGGAAATTGTATTGTACACAAAAGACTTGGGAGTCGAAAACCAGTTACATAGACATGACCACATTACTAAAACCAATTACTTACATAAGCGTTTTCATATTAAAAATGTAATAGAAGAAAAAATAGCCATTGAAATTTCATGTGAAAACACCATAGAAATGAAATCAGTAATCTTAAATATCAAAAAAGACAGGGCTATGAACGTAATTTTAAGTTTTCAATGATTTACATAAATAGTTTACCAAAGGAAGTTTTAACCATCAAAAAAAAATCAACATTTCGTTTTATCATGTCAACATATAACAATACTATATGGGTTAATTAAGTTTTGCGCTGTTATTTTTGAACTAGACAGTACCCGTGCATAACAACGGGATATTTTTATATGCGTAGATATTTATTGATAAAAAAAAGTTTAATAGGTTATAAACGGAAAATATAAAAGTTTGAAATTTGAAGTTTAACATAAGTTTTAAACCCGGTCGACCCGGGTTGTTCAACCGTGAACCTTTCGGCGAAAAATGAGTTGATTTAAAGCCGGTCAACTTTCTAGGTTGTCGAAAACTGTCAAATTAAACTGGTCAACCCACCGGGTTGAAGCGTCCGGGTCAACCCTGTTCGTTGTTTTAATGCGTATTTAATTTGATAGATATGTTTCACTTTTGTGCACAATGTAAATTAAATCATTGTACTTTTAAGTAATGGATAATGTTTTGAAACCCGTTTCCACCCGGTGGTTCAACCTTTGAACCTTTCGGTCAAAAATGGTCATTTAAAACCGGTTCAACTGCTAGGTAGGGTCGGGAAATGGGTCAATCTCTAAACACGGGTCAAAACCGCGGCTTTGGAGCGTCCCAGGTCAACCCGTTTGTGTTTTAATTGGTTGTAAAATATGAATAAATCATTGTACTTTTAAGTAATGGATAAGTTTTGAAACCCTGTCGACCCGGGTGGTTCAACCGTTGAACCGTTCGGTCGAAAAATGGTCGATTTAAACCAGGTCAACTTGCTAGGTTGGATCGGAAATGGTCAAATTAAACCGGGTCAACCCGCCGGGTTTGAAGCATCCCGGGTCAACCCGTTTTGTAATTGGTTGTACAATGTGAATAAACATTGTACATTTAGGAATGATAATGTTTGAAACCCGGTTCGACCCGGGTGGTTCAACGGGTTGAACCGTTTCGGTCGAAAAATGGGTCGATTTAAACCGGGTCAACTTGCTAGGTTGGGTCAGAAATGGGTCAAATTAAACCGGGTCAACCCGCGCGGGTTTGAAGCGTCCCGGGTCAACCCGGTTTGTATTTTAATTGGTTGTACAATGTGAATCAATCATTGTACTTTTAAGTAATTGGGTGTTTTAATAAGAGTATTAATTACATTTCACTTTTCTCTCTCATTTGACTATTGTTTAAAATTCAACATTTCACTTTTACCATTTTTCCATTATAGATAGTATAGAATTCTAATGACCGACGTTCTTGAACGGATTTGTAACTTTGTATTCAAAATGTAATTAATATCTATGTCGAACTCTAATGAACGACGTTCTTGAACGGATTTGTAGGTCTTTGGCTCCATCATCCATCACTTTTTCATAGAAAAGGTTGCTTCAAGATCTTTTTTTCCAAAGATCTTGATCTATGGGCGAGAAGTTGCACTTGCTATACATAACCAACTTTTTTCTTTGTTGACTGGCATTTTAGCATGAGGAGCTAATGACAAATCAAGGATTTGTGACCCCGTTTAACAGGCCAAGTGACCGACGACTCCATACTTTCCAAAAGTGAAATCAAGTATTAAATTTATTTTAAAAAGGTTTTTTTAACTTGTGTCATAGGGATACAAGTTAAATACATCAAAAAAGTATAAAAAGTACTCAGAGACCCAAAAAAAAAATAAAAAAGTACTCGGTGATCCACAAAATTCATGGGTCTCTAAGTAGTTTGTCGTACTTTTAATGGGTTTTTGTGTCTTTTTAGTGTGCTTAACTTTTGTGGCATGACACAAGTTAGAATAATGCTATTTAAAAAGTATGTGGGTTAGGTTCGGCAAGATAAACAAATATAGAACCCAAAATGCAACATGTCTTCACATTTCATTTTGTGGTCAGTTGTTCTAGAACATAGTTTCCTTAACACGGTCGATTACCGTACAACCCAAACACACCTGTATAAATACAAATCAAGTAATCGATTGTAGAACACAAAGCAATTTGAATTTCAATCAACGATAAGCTTTTATATTACTACATAATACAATTCCATCATTTTCTATTCTGAATCCTTTGTATAACTTGATCATGGCTGAAATTAATGTTCCTGCTACCAACCAACCAGAGGTTCGTCTTTTTTCTAGTCATTAATTGCTTATCTGTTATTAAACTTGTTTATCAAGTAGAAGACTAATACAGATGAGCTGGGAATTGATTTTGTATTTGTTTCTTTTCTTTCGCTTACAATAGGTTGAGATTGAACAAGAGAGGTTGAAGTACCTGGAATTTGTGCAAGTGGCCGCGCTCCACGCGATCATTTATGCGTCAAAGGTCTATGGTATTGCTAAGGAAAACTCTGGTTTGCTCAAACCAGGTGTGGAGACAATAGAGGGTACTCTCAAGACTGTTGTTGGCCCTGCTTATCATAAGTTCCATGACGTTCCTGTTGATGTCCTCAAGTTTGTTGATCGTAAGGTATGCTTCTTTACCTACATAAGTTCATCCTCTTTTATCTATGTTTTTTATTCCTGGTCACCATGATCACATGGTTTATGAAAAATGCCCCTTTGCATGGCGAGTGCAAGTTTGGAGTGTCTGGCCTTGTAAAGATATCACCTAGAAGAAATTGAACATAAGAATTCTTATTACATTGGTTATTGGACCCATAGGGATTGACAGCTAATCTCGGTTCATCCCTTGTGTTTTATTAATATTTCTAATCATAGCTAAGGTATTAACACTGTATAAGAAATTTCAGTGTTACGCGTAGCTAAGGTATTATCGAACCATCTATCTTGGCACTTCTAGATTTTATCCAATTGAGTAGAGTTAACCGAACATGGTGTAAGTACTAATTTTCGTTTGACGTGATTTCAGGTTGACGCTTCTGTTACCAAGTTGGACAGCCGAGTGTCACCCTTAGTGGAGCAGGTTTCTGCTAAAACCAAAAATCTTTCTACAATGGCCTCTGAAGTCAAGAATGCTGGTGTGGTGGAAACCGCCTCTGGGCTCGCAAAAACTGCCTACACCAAATTAGAGCCAACTGCCAAAGGACTTTACGCAAAGTACGAACCAACTGCCAAAGGACTCTACTCAAAATACGAACCAACTGCGAAAGGACTCTACTCAAAGTACGAGCCAACTGCTAAAGGACTATACACAAAATATGAGCCAGTTGCGGAGCAATATGCTGCGTCAGCTTGGCAGTCTCTAAATCAGCTCCCATACTTCCCTAAGGTGGCTAATGTGGTTGTACCAAAAGCGGCTTACTTCTCTGAAAAGTATAACCAGACTGTGCAACAAACAGCAGAGAAAGGATACAAGGTTTCTTCGTATCTACCATTGGTGCCCACCGAAAGGATTGCTAAGGTGTTCAACTCTACTGAGCCATTGGCACTTTGATTACTGTCCATGCTCTATGGGGTTGTTATTAGATGATTGTGATGAAAATATGAAATTAGATATAGTTCATATGTTTGTTTTGGTTTATCTGGTATTATTTTTTCCCCTGTCAAGGGTACATTGTGATGTCGATTGTGTAATCATGAAATATTGATCCTATTCTTTTGTGCATAATTTAAGGTACTTTAGGTTGCAATTCTTTTTGTTCTTCGATTAGTTAAACTATAGTTGCAATTTGTCAAATTTTTATCAGTCTTCTTTTGAAGTAGGACCATTTGGTTGTTTATAGTTTCTTCTTCAAAGTGAAGCTGAAAGACATGGAAATATCACGTATAAGCCACAAAACATAGTGACATTGTGCGCTGTCCTGGGATTTCTTCCTCTGGAGAGATACTTGAGATACTTGCCCAGCGGTTTCTTGGATGAAATATGTGTGGGTGACTTTCATTGTGGCTTTGTTGGACCTAATATTCTTATATTCCATTTATGCTCTGAACTTTCCGCATGGGCTGGGTTTGATATTTCGTCCTTGCTACCACGAGGGACTTTCTTCAGGCCTGGTGTCCTTGCTACCACGAGCCTTTGATTGTGTCTGGCCTATCTTGTAGACAGAGGCGTGAGTTACTAACCTGTGTTTTTTTTTTTAGAAAAAGACTTCACGTGTGGAAGCTTTTGCATCATCAGTGTTATAGCTAAGATAAACCTTACACGGCACAAACCGAAACTCGCGAACTTCAGAAAACAATGGGATCCTGTCATGAACAAAAACCAATAAATTAAAGCAAATTAAAATTACAAGTGTAAAAGAAATAGTTTTGAAAAGTAGCATCTTTGAATGAGTCAGAATTATAGTAAACTCACAGCTGCTCCTCGGTTAGATCTGAAAAGTAGCATGGTTTTAACGAGTGTTGTTTTTGTTGTTGTTCTTCAATGTCTTTGTCGAGATCTTGGCGTTTGGTTTTCATGGCAAACGAATTTTAGTTTTGAATCTTTTTTAGTCGATCCCAAAACGTCAAAGATCGTCAAGAACTAAAGCTCCAAAAATAATTTTACAAAACACCCTTCAATTCGTTTTTCCTTGCCATTCTTATTCGTTTCTATATATCTAAAGTTTCGAGTAAATATGTCGGCGCTGTTTGCATGGCAAAGTTTATCCTTTTATATATCTATCTTTTATATAATCACGCGCGAGTACCTGTGCATAGCAACGAGATTTTATATCGATATATCGTTTAGTGATAGAAAACGTTTATAGGTTATAAACGAAAATAATAAAAGTTCGAAGATTTGAGGATTAAACATAATGTTTTGAAACCCGGTTCGACCCGGGTGGTTCTACCGGTTGAGCCGTTTCGATCGAAAAACGGGTCGATATAAACCGAGTCAACCCAACGGGTTGGGTCGAAAACGGGTCAAATTAAACCGGATCAACCCGCCGGGTTTGAAGCGTCTCGGGTCAACCCGGTTTTCGATATGTATTAATAGTTTCCTTTTAAAATATATGTTTTCAACGTTTCCTTTTTTAGTTTCAACTTTTCTCTTTTTTACTTTTTGGTTTTTCCTTTATATATAGTATAGACGAGTACCCGTGCATAGCAACGGGATTTTATAGCGACAAATAGTTTATTGATAAAAAAAGTTTATAGGTTATAAACGAAAAATAATAAAAGTTTGAAGATTTGGGAATTTAACATAATGTTTTGAAACCCGGTTCGACCCGGGTGGTTCAACCGTTCCGGTCTAAAAATGGGTCGATTTAAACCGGGTCAACTTGCTAGGTTGGGTCAAAACGGGTCAAATTAAACTGGGTCAACCCGTTCGGGTTTGAAGCGTCCTGGGTCAACCCGGTTTTTGTTTTAATTGGTTGTATTTAATTTGATAGATATGTTTTTAATTAGTTGTACAATGTGAATAAATCATTGTACTTTTAAGTAATGGATAAGCTTTTAATTGGTTGTATAATGTGAATAAATTGTTGTACTTTTAAGTAATGAGGTGTTTTTTTTTTAGAAAGGCAACAATAAAATAAAAACCCCAAACGGGTAAAAAAAAGTACAATACGAGGCATCCCTCCTCAATTAAACAAGAAAATTAAAAGAGGAAGAGACCCAAAAACACAAAATACAACTAAATACATATACTAACGCTCACACAAAACTATTGATGATACAACTCACAAGAATTATTGATGATACTTCCTAAAGTAAACTCACTGCAATTCAAAGTGTCAAGTCCCACAGAAGAAAATTAACTCCCATGAAACTATGGCCACACGTACAGCATAACCACAAGGCATAAGGCGTAAAACATCCACTGACCATGAAACATTAGCAACCTAAAAGAGCAATCACTTTAGACCATATGGAATCAAAAACTGCAGGCCCCTCAGAACTAGAATACGCAGACCACAGTACCAAAATAACAGTCATCACAGAAACATTTTGTACCTGATTGATTAGAACCAGTTACTGAAATCGAATATTTATGGGGTCCCATAACCATTGTTGCCAATCAATCCCTTTATACTTATTCGACCTTCGCACAATCCACTCGTAGCTTTTTAATTGAATGTCTTGAAAAATCTAGTTAGTACTTGAGATCTTGTTGCCGAACACACGATCATTTCTTTCCTTCCAATAAAGTAACCGGAAGTCCAAATAACCGCTTGCCAAACACAAACCAAATTACTAGGAACATTAACATTTCCGCATGATGAAAAAACTTCACCAATGGAGAAAGAGTTAACACTCCCCATCTTCCACCAACTAAAGACCTTATCCCACACACTCATAGCAAGATCACAAGTGACCAAACTATGAGCACATGATTCCACCGCATTCGTACAACTTGGACAAAGAACCGAATCTAAATCAATACCTCTTTTATCAAGCTCCTCTCGAACCGGAAGTCTTCCTTTCAAAGCTCTCCACACGAAGATGTTTACCTTTTTTGGCACCAACTTGTTCCAAAGCGTTTCTTGATCTCCATTATCCACTTGTAAAATCTTTTCCTCGATCAATCTTGATAATTCTTTAACCGTGAATTCTGTAGAATATACACGACAAGAATAATTGTATAATGTTTGCTTTATTGCCCGATCACAATTACAATGAGAGGACCAATATATATATGGACTATACAAGAGTTTATTTAGGGTAAATAGTAATTACCCATTACAATATGATAAGACCAAATCTCCAGCTAATGATAAGACCAAACTGATTACAATATCAATCATAGTAAATATTCGGATAGGACCAAATCAATCACATAAGAATGTATAGCTAACATTCCCCCGCAGTCCGAGCGGCGAAATCGCGAAAGCTCGGACTGGAGTAGTAAACTAGAAAAAAAGAAAAAAAAAACATTAACATAATAAAAACATAACTTTAGTCGACTCGTAACAAAACCGTACCAACAGTCGACTTTAATCGACTGGTACCAACGGTCGGCTAAGTCGACTGGTAACACAACCGTACCAACGGTCGACTTTAGGGACTGGTACCAACGGTCAACTTTAGTCGACTGGTAACAAAACTGTACGAACAATCAACTAATTGATAAACAATAATCTCATGCATTAACATCAAAAGAAAATATGATAAAACGAAAGTTGGTTCTAAAACTTCAACCCCCAAAGAACCTTCCAAACAAACGGGGCGTGTTTTTCCCTAGAAAAACATAAAGATCACAGATTTAGAAGAAGTTGTGGTTTATTTTGGTTTCGGATTAAAGGGAGCCCTCCGAACCTCCGGCGTGTAGCCGGCGGCCGGAGGCGGCAGCGGGAGAGTTTAGGTTTTGTGGATCTTAATGCTCTGATACCATGTAGAATATACACGACAAGAATAATTGTATAATGTTTGCTTTATTGCCCGATCACAATTACAATGAGAGGACCAATATATATATGGACTATACAAGAGTTTATTTAGGGTAAATAGTAATTACCCATTACAATATGATAAGACCAAATCTCCAGCTAATGATAAGACCAAACTGATTACAATATCAATCATAGTAAATATTCGGATAGGACCAAATCAATCACATAAGAATGTATAGCTAACAACATCAACTAGCCAAGTTGTGGTAGTTTCACTGTAATCCCACAAAATGTTAACAAGCATAGGGTCAAGAGTGTCGGGACAAACCCCGAAACCAACCATATGATTGTGATGATAGCTATGTGCAGGCATATCAATAGCAACCGACTTCCTAATTGTAGGATTCCAAATGACAGCTGTTGTCTTTCCGGAATCACTGGGCTTTCCAAAATAATCATATAAGCAAAATAGACCTTGAGAGCAACCAACTATTTTTGGTCTGCAGAGTGTTTGATTGGACATGGGGACAGTCAGGGGAACTTTTTGATGGGGAAATGTGTCATCATCTGCAACAGAAACATAATTGTGCTCAAAATCAACTTTTACAAGTATATTCTGTTGCAGCTCGGTGTGTTGGTAAGCAGCGATAAATTTAGAGCTATCTATGAGAGATTTCCATGCTTTTGAAACCGATCTGAACTGAAGCAATGATTTGACAGGAAGCCTTTTCATGATTTCCCCCTGGATATCAAAAGGTATGTTATCCGACATTATTGATTTTTGGGACTTTGTAACCAAAGAGGATGAAACGAGTAATGGAGCTGTGAAAGGTTCAATTCCCCGTCATCGAATAGCGTCCACCTCCATCTATCCCTACATACTAACCTGTGTTAATAAACCTCTATAGTAGAAAAGTAAAAAAGATAAACAAAAAATTGATTTAATATCGTCAAATGTTGTTACGTTAACAAATATTAACGTCAAGTGTCTCATCTGACAAAAAGTTCGACAACGTAAAAAGTACTTTAGAATGATAAATCATAGATCACACGTTTGCTCATCTTAGGTATTGTTTTAAAAAAATATTTAAAATTCGTCACATAATCAATTAGTCAGTTTTCAGTGTGTACAAGCAATTAAATAGTACCAAAGGGCCTCTCAAAGGGTCTAGTGGTATGGAGGTTTTACTCTCGTAGGCAAGGTCTCAAGTTCGAGTCTTGTCTAGGGCGATAGGGGTTTCCTCTCGCGTGTGTAAAGGGAAGGTGTCATTGCCTTCTGGGCTGAACCGAACCTGGCTGTGTGGGTTCGCTACGCCTTTTAGGCTAGGGGCAATGTAGCCACAATTGCCGTTCAAAAAAAACAAGCAATTAAATAGTAGACAAAAGTGTATTAAATGTCATAATTGTTGCAAACATTTGTTTTAGAAGAGAGTAGTTTTGACATATATAACAGAAGTGAAGAAATATATGGTTACTTTTGGCAATACAAAAAGTATAGAGGTTGAAATACGAAATGTCCTTCTGTTTCAAACTGGAGTCAAAGACCCACACGTGACACTTTCCTTAACACGGTCGATAATCGTACAATCCAAACACAACTATATAGATACGCATCAACAACAACCAGTTGATCCATACAAATACCTTGATCATGGCTGAAAGTGATGTTCCTGTTACCAATCAACCAGAGGTTCCTTTTTTCTAAAAGTTTAATTCTGATTATTCTGTATTTTAATTTGTATGTTTTATTTGTTGAATAGTAAATGGTGTTTCGTTTGACTTCTTGTTTAAGGAAGTGTAATTTGTTGATGATTGCTCGTAAACTGGCTTAGGCATAAGATTAAGTTTGTGTTTGTTGATGGTTGTTGTCAAATGTTATCTTAAACCAGCATCTCTTATATAATAAAACAAAACCCCTAGTGGGTACTTTGTCATTTTGAAAAAAAAAGAATATTTCTTTATTGGGTAATATGTTAATTATTATTTAATTTATAAGTTTTTAAATTCGTTTTGTTGATATACTATACAAGTAGAAGATAAATACAAAAAATATAGATAAGATTTAAATGATTATCTTTAATCATAAAAAACTACAATTAAAAATCATAAATCAAGCAAAATAAAAATTAAATTATTTGTTTTTTAATAAATAAGAATATATCATTCAAAATTTTTAAAAAAAAACCCGCGCGTGCGCGGGCATTATAACTAGTTTCTAAATAGGCAGCTCCCCAAAATAAGGGGAAGCAATATGGATGATCCAAACACGCCATGAACTTCAACAAAATTTGTCAACAAAAAATGACTACCCCTTGTAAATTTCACAAAAATTCATGAACTTCAACAACAAGATTTGTCTATGACTGAGCATAAGGTTTTGCTCCTATTGATCAATTGAGAGAAAATTTATCCTTTCACACATTGTCGAATTTGAGATATTTGGTTTCTTTTCTTACAATTTTTAAGATTATTTATTTTACCCACTCATATACTAATGTTTACACTACTACTTTGCTACGGTTACCTCATAATTTGATACACACTCTAAATATTCAAACACAGATTTAAGTACAAGTAAATGAATAAAGGGGATATCTGCAATGCTGAGCAGGGATGGAGCCAGGGGGTTCCCGCGGGTGCCCGTGCACCCCATGGATTTTTTCAGTGTAGTGTTAATTTTTGAAAAAAAACATCGATTTTTTCTAAAGTCATCTTAAATGCACCCGGTCCATCGAAATATGTTTCTAGCATTCTTGTTCAATTTTTTTTGTGCACCCCGTCATCTTTAGTCGTGGCTCCGCCACTGATGCTGAGACACACAGTGCATAAATAATCTTGAAACTTGTTTTATTTAACATTAAGCGTTTGGAAACTTGTTTAAGTTAGCTAGACTAACATATCCCGTTTCTTATTTTTGTCAAAAAAGAAGGTTCAGATCAAACAAGAGAGATTAAAGTACCTGGAATTTGTGCAAGTGGCAGTGCTTCATGCAGTCCTTTATGCGTCAAAGGTCTATGGTTATGCTAAAGAGAATTCTGGGTTACTAAAACCAGGCGTGGAGACAATAGAAGGTACTATCAAGTCTGTTGCTGGTCCTGCTTATCATAAGTTCCATGACGTCCCAGTTGAGGTCCTCAAGTTTGTTGACCGCAAGGTAAACTTGTTTCCCTGGCTACTTATCCGAATCCTACTCCCCATACGTTTCAATGTCCGTCTGTTATGTTAAAATTATAACTTTATTTGTTGGATTGCTTTAGAGCACAGTGCTCAATCAATAATGGATTTTCTTTACATCTGAGTCAAACACTCGTCCTCCGCAAGTAAGCTAAACATGTAAAACCTCATCTGAGACATTATTATAGTACTACAAAGACTTAAAGAATACGAAGTCATTTGGTAGTAAAAGGCGTTGTAAAAAGCTAGCATTGGAGGTGCTCTTAGCCATTAATGTGTCATGCGCGTTTGACCTAATGTGGTTGGGAGCCTGAGAGGTTCTTGCAAAAGCCCTTTTATATGACTCTGTCAAATTCAAGAGTTTACTGCTCTGAAAGTTTTGTTGGTACTTAGCAGAAATCGAACATAGACCCCATGTCATATCGGACACAAGATCTCAAGGGATTGAGTAGGCTAACCCAAGTAGATCTGATGGGGTTGGCTTTCCGCTATTTGCATCCCAAGTTTTTGATACATCAAAACAAAAAATTGTTTTCAGAAATTGTTTGTTTTTCCTTGTAGATTTTTAAATGATTTGATGACAAATGTAAAGACATGGTTTTCTACATTTAATTAGTCAGGTGTATATGAAACCATAAAGCTGTTACCCCCCATCACCTCATACACCAAAGAAGTACTTTGACACATGTTTTTTTGTATCTCTTTGTGTTTTAATCTTTTATAATCCTATGTTAAAAAATACGATTAAAAAAAGTGGAGGAAATGAAAGCTAAAAGAAGATCAGGGTGCTGATGAGGCTGTTAATTTTCTTCTTTTAAAAAGAACAAAACACAATGGAAACAGGCTTAATGTGTTGATCGGGTTGAATGTTTCTCAAGTGGAATTTTAATGCATACAAGTACTGTACTACCTCCAGAATTGCTTATTCATAATCTATTCGTATTTTTCTTATTTATTCTGTATAAGAAATTTTAAATTATAGAAAAGTAAGTGTTTTTGGGTCAAGTTGACTCACCCATGCTATGTTTCACCATTACCCAATTTGCTCCATCTTGCATTTCTAGTTTTTATCCGGTTGAAGACATACATATCTGAACATGGTATAGGTGCTGATTCTCTTGTGAAATGATTTCAGGTTGACAAGACTGTTACTAAATTGGACAGCCAAGTGGCTCCTTTTGTGAAACAGCTATCGACTAAAACCAAAAACATGTCTACCCTTGCCTCTGAGGTCAAGAATGCTGATTTGGTGGAACTCGCAATAGCTGCATATACCAAGCTAGAACCAACTGCCAAAGGACTTTACACGAAGTATGAGCCAGCTGCCAAAGGACTTTACACACAGTACGAACCAACTGCCAAAGGACTTTACACAAAGTATGAGCCAACCGCCAAAGTACTCTACACAAAATACGAGCCAGTTGCAGAGCAATATGCTGTTTCAGCTTGGCAGTCTCTTAACCAGCTCCCTTACTTTTCTAAGGTGGCTAATGTGGTTGTGCCTAAAGCAGCTTACTATTCTGAAATGTACAACCAGACCGTGCAGCAAACAGCAGAATTAGGGTTTAAGGTTACTTCATATCTACCGTTGGTGCCCACTGAAAAGATTGCTAAGCTTTTCAGTTCTGCTGAACCAGAAGCACTTTGATTAGTGACTATGGTCCATGTGGTAGTCGTTTGATGATTGAGATGAATAGCTGAAATTAGATAGAGTGCAAATGTTTGTTCCCTGCAAGCTTTACGTTATGATGTCGAATTTGTAATTTAACTGATATAATCATGAAGAGAAATGCTAAATCCTCCTACCAAAACCTCCTACTTATCCTCCTACTCACAAGATCCTGACAAGTGTCAGAACTGACAGTTTGGATGCAAAGAAAGAATAAGCGGAATATATATATATATATATATATATATATATATATATATATATATATATATATATATATATATATATATATATATATATATATATATATATATATATATATATATATATATAAATGAGAAATCAAATTTATGTGAGAACGCGAGAAGAGATCCTGGCCCTTCATATAATCCCCCCATTTTTCAAATCTAATGGTGCATTATTTCCATCATTTTAATTAGTGATACTATATAAACCAAAAAAAAACACACACAACTCGTATTCAAAGTGTGAAAGTTGAAAAACTCTCTCTAGTTACTGACAGAAACACATTACTCCATCACCACCATAACCACCATCACCACCGATCACCACCATAACCACCATCACTACCATCACCATCATCACCACCATAACCACCATCACCACCGATCACCACCATAACCACCATCACTACCATCACCACCATAACCACCATCATCATCATCACCACCGATCACCACTATTCACCCCGTTAAGCACAATCACCACGATAATCATCACCAATCAGATCAATAATCACGATGATAATCATCATCAAAAACGAAAAAACCTCCCGGTTAATGAAGAAGACGATCGACTTCGATCTGCTCATGCCTTACACTCGCCATCCAGGACTACATTCACTGGTGCTGAATTTTGCAATTTGACAGTTGTTTTGTTGAAATTAGTCCGTAAAAAGGTCAAATTCTCACACTTTAATCACTCAAATCTAATTGTCCAGTGCTAAGCTTCTGAATTGTTTGTAATATATGAGTTAGTTTATATGCTTTTTAGTTATTTTGATGAATAATTTAGATGACTTTGTAGAAGCTGATGATGATATAGATCCATATGAGCTTGTCTTTAGTCGATGGTTTGTTATTGCACACCAAGTGTTTGATAAAATGCCTAGCTATTTTTTATATGTGAAAAGCAAATTTCTTCACATGTGAAGGTATGTGATACCTTATTTCTTCACATGTGAGGGTATTTGGTACCTTATTTAAAGCCTCACAAATCCCAATACCTTATTTCAAGCCATCAACATGATTCGAGTTATAAGCAAATTTCTTCACATGTGAAGGTATTCGATACCTTATTTCTTCACATGTGAAGGTATTCGACACCTTATTTCTTCATATGTGAGGATATTTGGTACCTTATTTAGAGCCTCTCAAATCTCAATACCTTATTTCAAGCCATCAACATGAATCGAGTTATAAGCAAATTTCTTCACATGTGAGGGTATTCGATACCTTTTTTCTTCACATGTGAAGGTATCCAATTCCTTATTTCTTCACATGTGAAGGTTTTTGATACCTTATTTCTTCATATGTGATGGTATTCGACACCTTATTTCTTCACATGTGAGGGTATTTGATACCTTATTTCAAGTCATTAACACGAATTGAGTTATAAGCAAATTTCTTCACATGTGAGGGTATTCGATACCTTATTTCTTCACATGTGAGGGTATTTGGCCACTTTCATATTTGCTAGTGATTTCTTCATTAGATGAATTGTTTCTTAGTGATTAAGGAGACCGGGAACATGCTTTTTAAAATTCTTTCATGGCAAGGCTTTCTCGAGTTTAAATAAGAGTTTTGACGAATATTAATGGGTCTGTGGGAAGCATGTTTACTAATGCTAAGTCACTAAATTATGAACACCATGCAAATTCAAAGATGTTAATATTATGAAATAAGCTTCAATTTTTCCTGTGAATTCGAGTTCTACTTAGATAGTAGACGTTTAAAACTGTGTATCTGTCCTATATCATTATGTAACTTCTTATCTGCTGCAAACAAGATATCATCATGTAAAACAGATTATCCTTGAGTTTGCACAAGGTGTTGAAGATAAACATTTAGGCATTCTTAAGAACAAGGTATATGTCTATTCTTTCGTTATAGTTATGTTGCACTTCTTAAACATTATTTTTTGTAACTAAACATTCATTTCCACCTTCAGTTTTCAGATTCTCTTCAATATTTGGAGCATTTAAATCTCAACGTGTGCCAAAAAGTATCTGACAATGGAATCGAGGCTATAACCGCAGCCTCTCCGTCTTTGAGAAAAATCTCCATTTATTGGAATGTAAGGTACTTAAACTTCCACATAATTTCATTTTTCTTATCATATCCAATGTTATTCATTTTGATACTATACTTTGACTCAGGGTTACAGATGTTGGTATATCACATCCGGTGAAGAAATGCAAGCATATTGTTGATTTGAACCTAAGTGGTTGTAAGGTATATTATTATCAAGTCTTCTCATACTCCTTGTATTACTATTTTTCTGATAAAATCATTCGTGGTTAACAGGGTATATCAGATAAAGGTTTGCAAATGGTGGCTGATAATTATCAACATCTGGAGTCGCTAGATATCACTCGGTATGTTATTCTTTGAGTTTCTGCACCTACACAATATCTAAAGACCAATATAACACCAAAACTCAAAATTTCCAAATTTAAAAATTTCAAAAAAGAAACATTTTGATTTTTAGATCCTGGATTATGCAAGTGCATCAAGATAACGGACGGGGGTTTGCAACATGTAGTGTTCAAATGCTCTGGTCTCAAAAGTGTAAATCTATATGCACTTTCAAGGTACCCTGTAGAATTGTCTTGACCAAATTGAAATGTTGACTCAACCATGTCTTGTTGGACAATGTGATTGATAAGACTTCTATTTTTATTTTCTTTAGCTTTACAGATGAAGTTTATAAGAAAATATCTCTTTTGGCCCATCTCGAGTTCTTAAATTCAACAGCGTGTACCTCATTTGTTGGCATTGATGAATGCATTTCTATAACTAGATGTTCCATAGAGTCGCTGCAATTAAATACTTTTCATATGTGATTGATGATTGGAGGAATTCTTATATTAGATTTTCTTTTGTTTACAGGTTCGTGAGAATGCGATACTGTTAAATTTAGGCTCACTACGGGCGATTGCTATGCTAGAAAGTGTCTTTATATTTAATTACAACCGGTAAGTAATGGTAGTTGAAGATGTTTCTCTTTATAATTTTAACCCCCCTTCTATTTTATGGGAAAGTCTTGTTAATGTAAATCTTTCTTTCTGGTTTATATGTTACGTATCTCAGGAGAGCAAGGAAAGCTTTCATTGACGCGTTATTACCTCGCGTAAACCCTTAAAACATGAATGGAGGTCCTGTAATGCTGTTTGAACTTGAGTTTGGTTTTGGCCTACATGATTTTATCAGTTATTTGTAATGTAAAAGGTTTATGCCTTCTACAACAGAAGTAAAACACATGTGCTTTTACGATAGTAGTTCTGCTGTTATCATCGGTCATTCAAAAAATATCCAATTGCATTCCTTTGTCATTGGCTTGATTGCATCTGCATCTATAATTATAGGGTTCTGAAAGCAGATGATGGTTGTTTTGGACATATGATCATTGTTAATATATATCCCATTGGAATGCAGGAAACGCCTCTTTAGTATGATAAATGATCTCCCAACAATCTTTGAGGTTGTGAGCGGAATTGTCAAGAAACAGCCAAAGGAGAAGTCAAGCCACAGCAGCAACAAATCCAAGTCTAATACCAAAGGGGTAAGAGATCACTTCCATCCTTGGTTTTCATAAATTCCTTAGATATTTTTTCTTCTAAAACTTGAAATCTCTCAGAAAGTTATGTCTGATAAAGTGTCAGGATCACATATTTATAATTAGGTACCGAATACCCTCACATGTGAGGAAATTAGGTACCGAATACCCTCACATGTGAGGAATTAGGTACCAAATATCCTCACATGTGAGGAAATTAGGCACCGATTTATCAAGTGATTTTGATATCTGCCGGTAGTAGTCACTCGGTTGCTCTTTTATGTAAGAAACTATAATATTTATTTTGTGTTTTTTTAGTATCTGCACATTGTGTATATGTGTTACTTATGATATACTAGTCTTGTTTAAGTTTGACTTTAGTTTAGAATTGTATATAATTTGTAGGAAAAGATATTTGGTTTGAAATCGGGTGTGGTTTGTGCTGTAGAGAATTAGATTGAGGTGTTGTACCGAACTACAGATGTATTCGGGCTTCCTGGTTTTGATGTGCTCGACTTTATATAAGTAATAGACATGGAAGACGGATTCCTGGCTTACCCGTCAACTACTTCTGCTGTTTCAAAGTTTTGTCATTACATTAAGCCTCCTTCCAGATCTTTCTCATAAAGTGCATTAGATTTTATATTGGCCATGTATTTTTCAAAATCAGATGTACCTCATACCCCTAGAATGTTTTTTGGATATATACATGCAGTTTGTACGAATGAATGTGACTTTTTACGGTACGCTGTAAGTTAAAATATTGTCTGTGGAATCACTTAATCAGAAATGCTGCAAACAAGATTTATTTTATATTATCAATCTACAATATTGTCCGTGGAATTAGACCACATTATATTTCTACTTTCATAGACAATATTGCCACTATTTGCCCTAACATCCATTCAAGTTACAACCATGTTTTTATAGTGATCAGATTCACTAAGAAGGCTCTATTATGTTAATTGTATCAGCTGGAAATGTTGTTTGTTCATGGGGATGGGGAGAGGATGGACAGCTCGGTCATGGGGATGCTGAAGATAGGTCATCACCAACTCAGTTAAGTGCCTTGGATGGGCAAGAAATAGTATCTCTTACTTGTGGAGCTGATCATACAATTGCATTTTCAGAGTCACAACTGCAAGTATACAGTTGGGCATGGTATGTTCTCTTGTCTATTTGAAAACTAAAAGCATATATGTACCTTTATAGGTGAAATACAAACGATAATGGTAATTCAGGTGTTATTGTAAGATAGAAAATGACGTACATCAATGGTTATTGATGAGTTAGTAGCTTCTTATATCTGCTTTATCTGATTATTTGCACATTGTATTGGTAGGTAATTGTGTATAAAGAATACTTTTGTCATAAGGCTTGAATTCCTTTTTTCGTTATTGGTTTCAGGGGAGATTTTTGGAGGCTCGGCCATGGCAACTCTACTAATTGTTTTATTCCTCAGCCAATAAAAGCATTACAGGGCCTACGCATAAGGCAAATTGCTTGTGGAGACAGCCATTGTTTGGCAGTGACCATGGAAAGAGAGGTGCAGAGGTTTGTATTTACTTCTAGTTTTCCTACATATGTTTTAATATCATGACACTACCTTCACAAATCTCAGTTTTTTATGACTCATTCGCACTTCTGTTGTCCTTAGTATTTGTGTTATTGTATATGGTTCTTAGCAATTAATTATGTTCAGTTTCTCTGTGATGAAATAGATTTCAACTAAGTATGTCATATGTTGCTTTGTTGTATAGCTTTTGCGGGTAAGTCTGCACAATCATCAACATTTAACCCATCAAAACTTAGTACTAGCTTTTAGGCTTATGCTATATATGTATGTTTGTCAAGAAAAAACACAAATTACATTATCTAAAATAAGTATACATTTATGCACTCATGATTACACAAATGAATAGTTTGTGCCAAAGCTAATGGATGGATGGTTACACAAACTTGTTCCAGGCTCCTAAAGTTGACCATCAGATCATTATTTAGTTACAAGTATACAACTCGTGAACGCAAGAAAGTAGAATTTTAAGTAAACCTCCCTAAAAACTAAGAAATTGTAAAAACGAAAAATAAAGAGGAAAAGACTGATCTATTATTGACGTTGAACCAACTCTATCAAAAGCTTCATTTGACTTGACTACTACTAATGTACATCAGGTGATGTAGTTATATATGTATATATATAAGAGTTGAGTATATATGTATGTATATAAGAGTTGGAGTTATATGTGATCGTCAATCAAAGAATAAAACATTTCATACAAATATTTCTACTCTTCTTTCACTTCAATATGATATCTCCTGATAGGATGGTTCTTGCATGCATGCTTATCCATTTTTGGTCTCAGTGTCACTTCACTATATTCTGATCTTATATTTAACTTCCATATAGTTGGGGCCGGAATCAAAATGGGCAACTTGGAATCGGTACCATTGAGGATTCTCTTGTTCCACAGAGGATTGAGGCTTTTTAGGTGAACCAAATTAGTATAATTACTGAAGAAATTGTTTCAATTGAGCATGCTGTTGTACATTAGATGACGCGTGATATTTTCCTCAGTTACCTTGAATTAATGTGCTTTTATTAGGGTATAACTGTCAAAATGGTTGTTGCTGGTGCTGAGCATACAGCTGCTATAACTGAAGATGGTGACCTTTATGGCTGGGGTTGGGGTCGATATGGTAATTTGGGCTTAGGTGACAGAAAGGATCTCAACATTCCAGAGAAAGTTTCAATTATCAGTGTATGTAGCCTTTGGTTTATCGCCTATTATCAAAACTTTACAAGTTGCAATATAATGGTATAATATCACAGAAACATGGATCTGTTAGTTACTAACAATTGAAATTACAGGGGGAGAAGATGGTGCAAGTTGCATGTGGTTGGAGGCATACTATCTCTATTTCCTCTTCTGGTGATCTATATACATATGGTTGGAGCAAATATGGTCAGCTAGGACATGGAGATTTTAGGGACCACCTTGTTCCTTGTAAACTTGTAAAGTGAAAGTGAATCAAGACCAATTACGTTAATGTAGTATGTTATTTTGTGACAAAGACTATGCTGATACACTTTTGTTTCTTTAAGGTCATTTTAACTTGCGATTATTCATTTTGATCAAATTTTGTTTTGTATTTCACTTTACATTGGATGACCTTAAGACTATGCTGATACACTTTTGTTTCTTTAAGGTCATTTTAACTTGCGATTATTCATTTTGATCAAATTTTGTTTCGTATTTCACTTTACATTGGATGACCTTAAGATCTATCATGTTTATGAACTTTCAAATTGATCCAGAGGTTGTTGTTGTCATGCTGATATTTCACTTTACAAATTTCAGTACTTTTTCACTTGTGAAAATATGCTTTACTTGGACTTTATACGCTATACTGATAATCTTCATATTCTAATATACCTGAGCTAAAATTGATTTTGGTAGCTAAACGGGGCAATTTAAAAAACACAGATGAATGAGTTCATTTAGGTGAACATAGATGGGAAAACTGTGTGCACATTGATAATGTAACCTAAACTAGCAGATTATTCAACTATACTATAGACATCTTCTATTATACTTTGCATACAAGACGACATTTGGTACAAGAAATGCCAATTTTTAGTTTGCTGCAATTATACTCGGACTGGAATTTCTGATACATTCAAGGCATGTTCACAAAATGCATCCAACATTGAACAGAAGATCATTGTATTAATATATTCCAAGTCAAGTAAACGCAAGCTACATGTCAATGGGAATACCAATGAGATTTACTCAAACATCAGATTGGTATCACTTAGCAGACCTATTTATTTCTTACAAGACAAAAGAACAAGCACTAATCACTATTGTATCATATCAAAAAACCACTAAGTACTATACTTGCACCATTTTAGCAAAGAAATCAACTGTTGTTGTTAATCTACTTGGTCTGCATCACATGTCTTGTAACCTGATCCTGTACTTTTACGGCTTTTCACTGCAAAACAAAAATCATAATCAGTCGAGTAACTTGATAGTAATCAGTTGTGTATATAAACCAAAGATAATCGCAACATACCTGGACTAAATACTTTAATACTTTTTGTCACAGGCCTTATGGATGTCACTAGCCGAAAACAGGTTGAGTGAGTGTCTTACCCTGAAAAAGTCTCTGGAGAAGATCCGTTATCTGTCTGGCAAAAGTAATTGACTCCTTCACTATCATCAAAATCACCCAACAACTCGGTCAAATTAAAATCTGCTAGACAATCTAAATTAGGCAAATCAAAGTCAAAAGCATCATCTTCTGAAGGAGATCCTATAGTATTCTCATCAGAAGCCGTCATCTCAGAACCATCAAAATCCAACCTTCCTTTAGCAGTACTAAACCCAAAAAATACTACAAATCAAATCCCAAAAAATAGCTAAGCCACATGGAGACCTTCATCATATGTTTTACACCAAGTTAAAATTTTACAGCTATATATTTATTTACAAATAATGGATAGGAATATTGGCCGGCTGGATGCATGTTAATACATTTGGGTATGGATCAGCACTGGTCGGCTTTAGTTGTCTTGATGTCTCTAGAACAATCTTATATTCACGCTTCAGTTACTCTCCTTAACTTAGATAAAACAAACAGATATACAGTATTTAGTCGATACTGAATTTGGATACACTTTTTTTTTTGTTTATACTGAAGTTGCAATACTTGCTATATACTCAGCCTTACCAAATAATTTAGATATCTGAGTGTGTCAAAATTAACAAATTGCAAGAATGAAGTATATCGTACTAACTCTTAACTAATGTAAGATTTTAGAGCTAACGTTGTGTTATTAATGTTCTTTTCATATTATTAATCTCGTTATTCACAACAAAGGTATCAAATTGTACTAGGATTTCCTTCACCAACTGCACTCAACTCAGCACATATAAACCAGAAGGCAAGTTTCCACAAAAATTTATGTGGATGCAATTGGATATATCAATCAACAGGGAAATAATAAGAAGATAATCACTATGAAACCACTTTCTTTAGTGAAAGACAAGTTTAAGGGAGGAGTTGTAAGAAAATTCCTAACTTGGACGGGTGGAAAACTAACTTTCCCTATATGGTCCTCCCCAGTGAAGCCAAATATACCATGAACCTGCATAACATCAGCAAAGAACCTTCTTAGGATTGAAAACTTGAATAAGTCTGAAAAACAGTAACCTTGAAGAATAATATGTAGCAACTGATTTACTAATAATAATCACCTGGTTGTAGGTTACACATTTGGCAATCTTCACCATGTTCTCATAGAAAGCACTGCGCAAAATAATTTTGCAAAAGAGGCATAATGGAATACAGCATGTCAATAAGTGATAATAAAGCATTTGAAGTCAAAACGTTGTATTTTTTAAAAGAAAAACAGTTAAAATATACACACCACCCCTTTCAATCTAACCGTGTCACGTTTCATATTATTTCTATGGAATTAAAGGGTATCCCACAACAGAAACATTTCATCACAATGCCCTCATTTTAGCATGTCTAAAATATATAATAATAAGCATCCTGATCGCATTACTTACCCACCAACATAATCAAAATCTGAGAAAATGAAGGTCCTTGAGACATCAAATCCGCAAGCAATTATATCTTTAGCATTCTCACAGGCAAGTCTCTTACTTTCTTCTACAGAAAGGTTCTTCCACATGCACTTTTCATCATCTGTCAGTTGTATGACTAGGGGAACCTTAAAGGCGTCCTGCAAATATCTGCAATAAAAAGTTCATGGAGGATATCATGAAAATTGCAGTAGAATTTACATGATTTAAATAAAGTTAATATAGAACTGAAAGAACTTACTTGGTGAACATAAAAGGAACAAGATGCCCTAAATGTAAGGCTTCAGACAAAGGTCCTCTGCCTGTGTACAGATAGAACTTTTCCCCACGTTCATAAGCATTCAAAATCTCTTCTAAGTCCCTGTTGTATAATACCAAAAGATACATAAATCAAGTTCTACTATTTCCATTAGAGATGCGTATTTATTTTTATCACATCCTATATACCCATATCACTGATCACTGGTAACATCAACTCCAACTCCATTAACTTCCAAACCAATATTGAAAGGTGAGAAGTAACTTGGTAAACCGATATTCCATACACTAAACATATGAGCTCCATACTTTTCAAGTCATGCCGTGCTCACGAATTAACTATCTTATAACTACAAAATTACATTTTAGACGTGGCTAAACTACAATTTAGAAAATCCACACTCCAGGAAGCAAATACTTTGGTCGTATTCAGAATTCTAAAACTAGTAAACTTAATAAGTATTATCGTCTACATCAACATCAAAATATGTATCCCCCACCCTATACAAACTAGATCAAATTCCTGAAATACAAAAACTTATAATGGGTACAACAAGATTAAGTCAAGACTCAAGACCATCAAATATAAATTAAAGATGCAACTTAACCCTTAAATCTACATTTTACTAATGGAGGTCGAACTCACTATGCATATGATACCACTATAAAACCACATCACTCGAGTCATCAAGACTTTCACTCCTGATAACATCAACTCCACTCTTTACTTTATTAATCAGTACTTGTTAATTATGGTAAAAAGTTATATATCTCGTTTCTTCATTTAAAATTCTAAACCCATGATTGAGTATGTCAATCGTATGATCGTATATTAATGTTCTGAACTACTTCAACTGAATCCATTATTCTTTAGAAAGAAACATATGGAAAAGAGAAATCAACACATAAGGTTTAACTAATTATATACAAAAGTTACTTACCCAAACGTTCCCATGATACGAGATTTCACACCTGTATTTGTATCCATTTATAACTTTGCAAGACCAAATTTGTCACCTGTGAAGTAGAAAAATGCACACTTTAAACAAGTTACCAACTTTGATAGGCTCTTGCAGGAATGCAAAGACAACATAGTTGGTGAAAAAGAGAACACTTTATCTGAAACTAAGATTACCTAGCAACAACAATGAAACTAACATAATCTAAACACATATACATATTCACATGATTAAACTTGAAGCCATGATCCAAAATTTCACATACATTGATTGATATATCAATAGAATATTACAAAATCTCCTAACTACTAAAAAGTCAGTTAAATACCTCGGTTTCTCCTACTATACCAGTAGCATTGATCCCCTCCACACAAGCTTGGGCACTTTTAGGAGAAGAGAAAGTGACGAACACAAAATATTTGTATTTGTGTTTAGGCTTTGAGCTTATGTGCAGATCAATTTTAACAATCTCACCATACTTTTCACAAATCTCCTTCACCTTTCATGCTCTAGATATTAGTAACTTCAAACACTGCTACAACGTATATTTGTTTGTGGTCACAATTCTGATTCAAGGATAGATGAACGAACCAGCAAGATGAACGAACCAGATTCTTTGACTGCATTAGATTCTGTGAAGAGCAATTACTTCTGTCAGCATTTATTTCTTTACTTATGTCTGAATACCTGGTTCATCCATTTACAAGATTCAATCATTAAAAAGCTACTAGACGTATATTTTCACAAGTGAAGAAATTCTTCACACATCTTAAAAAGCAACGAGACGTATATTTTCACAAGTGAAGAAATTCTTCACACATCTTAAAAAGCAACGAGACGTATATTTTCACAAGTGAAGAAATTCTTCACACATCTTAAAAAGCAACGAGACGTATATTTTCACAAGTGAAGGAATTCTTCACACATCTTAAAAAGAAACGAGACGTATATTTTCACAAGTGAAGAAATTCTTCACACATCTTAAAAAGCAACGAGACGTATATTTTCACAAGTGAAGAAATTCTTCACACATCTTAAAAAGCAACGAGACGTATATTTTCACAAGTGAAGAAATTCTTCACACATCTTAAAAAGCAACGAGACGTATATTTTCACAAGTGAAGAAATTCTTCACACATCTTAAAAAGCAACGAGACGTATATTTTCACAAGTGAAGAAATTCTTCACACATCTTAAAAAGCAACGAGACGTATATTTTCACAAGTGAAGAAATTCTTCACACATCTTAAAAAGCAACGAGACGTATATTTTCACAAGTGAAGAAATTCTTCACACATCTTAAAAAGCAACGAGACGTATATTTTCACAAGTGAAGAAATTCTTCACACATCTTAAAAAGCAACGAGACGTATATTTTCACAAGTGAAGAAATTCTTCACACATCTTAAAAAGCAACGAGACGTATATTTTCACAAGTGAAGAAATTCTTCACACATCTTAAAAAGCAACGAGACGTATATTTTCACAAGTGAAGAAATTCTTCACACATCTTAAAAAGCTACTAGACGTATATTTTCACAAGTGAAGAAATTCTTCACACGTCTTAAAAAGCTACTAGACGTATATTTTCACAAGTGAAGAAATTCTTCACACGTCTTAAAAAGCTACTAGACGTATATTTTCACAAGTGAAGAAATTCTTCACACATCTTAAAAAGCAACGAGACGTATATTTTCACATGTGAAGAAATTCTTCACACATCTTAAAAAGCAACGAGACATATATTTTCACAAGTAAAGAAATTCTTCACACATCTTAAAAAGCTACTAGACGTATATTTTCACAAGTGAAGAAATACTTCACACATCTTAAAAAGCCACTAGATGTATATTTACACAAGTGAAGAAATTCTTCACACATCTTGAAAAGCTACTAGACTTATATTTTCACATGTGAAGAAATTCTTCACATGTGAAAAAAAAAACTACACATTTCATCAAACACTTGGTGTGCAACAAAAAACAACGACAAATTACAATCTTATTTGGATCTATATCTTCATATTCTTCATCAACCTTTACAAAATCATCTAATTTATTCATCCAGATAACTAATTACTAAAAAATTATAAACACTAAAAATTATTTGCCATGAATAAATGAATAAAAAATATTCATTAATAAAAAAAACTTAAATTCACACTTACAATGTATCTCTGTTTAGTAATTTTGTATTTTTCATCTTCTTCGTGTT
>LBNU01003746.1:37205-48613 GCA_014162995.1 Artemisia annua | reverse complement strand
GGGGGCAAGAGTTTGAACAAGATTATGATGACTACGATGATTATGCGAACCAGGTGTATGATCTTCCCGGTAATTTGGATGCTTTTAATGCCATGTATGGTACCAAGCTTCAAGGCCTTAGGAAGTAATTTATTTCATTGTTCTTATGTTATCATTTGAGTTTTGGTTTGATTTCTAGTTTTAGAAATTAGGAAGTATCTTGTTATGTAAGCTTTTAGCCTATGTAACGGGCTGAGATGTGGGACTTCACTCATATCCATTGTACTTAAAAGTTTTTTGGCTAATATATTTACCAGGGTGCAGGATTACTCCCCTTTACCCAAAAAAAAAAAAAAAAAGTTATGACAAAACCAGTCACTACACAGTGTCTGCCCAATAAAATTGCTTCTAGCTCTGTTACATCTCAACAAGTAGATTCCCATGCACCCAGCTTCTTTAGGATTAGTTTGAAGACAGTGTCGAAACCAAGCATTAAAATTCTAAATTCTTATGACCTGTGCAAGAACTATGATCTAGAAAGGGCTAGGAAAAGAGCGGAACTGCATAATGATGGAATCTTAGGCTCACAACCTCTTTTGATGCCTCCTGGTTTAGTAAAGAACACTGCTAAGTCCTAACCTGTTATGCCTAGGAGTTATAGAAAGTCATATTCTGTGCATAAGAAGCTTTATAATCCTAGGTCTTGCCTAAAGTGGATACCAACTGGTAGAATTTTTAAGCATGTTGGACTTAAGTGGATACCAACCAGTAAGGTGATTACTAATGGCAATGCCATGGTTGGCCGTGAAACTCCTAAGGGTGTGGATACTGTTGTCACTAACCCATATACATGCAATCAAGCTTGTGAGAATGCAGGAAGTCCGTACTCAGGTACAAGAACTTCTAACATTTGCCACACAAGAAGGCACAAAACATGGAGATCAAAGACACAGATATCTCCTTACTTGGGAGATCAGATCCATCCATAAAGATGTACTACAAAGGACTCCTGATTAATGCATATCAAGACTCGGGCTTCTCCAGTATTTATTCCTCTAGTATCCTTGGGCATGTAGCTATTCTTTTCTTTGTATATGTGTTGCCTAGTTTCATTTAGTCTCACTTATGTTCTATAATGTGTGTCCTTGATTACCATTACTTCATATGGTAAGTCTTTCTTCTTGGATAACTTTACATCTGGGGTATACTTGACATCATGTGTGTCATTCCATTCTTTTCATTCTTCAATCAATAATCTCATACTCTGTATCTAATCATTGATTGAGGGGGAGAAGTGATTGTTTAATGTTTGATGCATTGTGATTATTATATTACCTGTGTTGTGTTCTTGGCTTGGGATAGGAGTTTTATATATTTTGATTGTACCTTTTTTTGATACTAAGTGACTGATTTGGTGCATTGTGATTATTATATTACCTGTGTTGTGTTCTTGGCTTGGAATAGGAGTTTTATATATTTTGATTGTACCTTTTTGATACTAAGTGACTGATTTGGGTTAGGTATGGAGAGATCCTCTAAGTACAAGGACCAATGATGGCAATTTATGATTCTGGTAGCGATTATCTTTGTCTAAGGACCATTGTTGATTTTTTTTTTTATGGCGAATAACCTAGTACAAGGACCAAGATTGTCATTTTGAGAAAGTAGTTTGAGCCCCTATTTAAGAGGTAGCGACTAGCTTTATTTCACTTTTTCAAAAATCTAATCGCTCTCTCTCTCTCTCACTAAAATTTTCGTATATTCTAATCGCTGCCTAAGTTATCTTTGATTGTTCGTTGAAGTTTTCCCTAGGTTTGTGCCTTTCTCTATGCTCAGTTATAATGTCTAATCTCCTAGGCTTCAATCTTACAAACTTTTTCATGTTTTTCGTGGTTTAGGTGCAGATTTATATTGATTCTTGCTGCGTTAATTGGTTAGTCGAGTTCTTACTGATGTTGCTTTTATATATGATGTTATTGCTTATGTGGTCTGTCATAGTGTTGATACTAATTGGGTATTAGGAAAAATTCTATTCTTGATGGCGTTTAAGTTTCATCCGTGTAAAACTCGCTATCCTATGATTGCTCTTGTCATTGTTGTTTGCTGTTGCTTGTGGGCTGTCTTTCTTGCTGTTGAGTGGTCATATGTTGTGGATTTAGGCCTGGTCCATCTATTAGACATGTTGTGTTTAAGTTTTGAGCATTTTAGTTTCGGTGTTCTTGATGGCGTTTATATAATTTCTTAATGGCGATTAAGTTTTTTTTGATGGCGATTAAGTATCTTTCTGGATGGCGATTATGTTCTGGGAGTTTCTTAGTGGCGATTAACTTAAACTGCGTTTAACTCTGTTAAGCGTTTAACTTTGGTGGCGGTTAACTTTGTTGGCGTTTAACTTTGGTGGCGTTTAACTCTGTTAAGCGGTTAACTTTGTTGGCGATTAAGTTTGTTGGCGTTTAACTTTGGTGGCGTTTAACTCTGTTAAGCGTTTAACTTTGGTGGCGGTTAACTTTGTTGGCATTTAACTTTGGTGGCGTTTAACTCTGTTAAGCGGTTAACTTTGTTGGCGATTAACTTTGTTGGCGTTTAACTTTGGTGGCGTTTAACTCTGTTAAGCGTTTAACTTTGGTGGCGGTTAACTTTGTTGGCATTTAACTTTGGTGGCGTTTAACTTTGTTGGCGATTAACTTTGTTGGCGTTTAACTTTGGTGGCGTTTAACTCTATTAAGCGTTTAACTTTGTTATTAACTAGTGTAGTTTGCCTTCTTGCCTTTTAGTTGCTCGATAAGTGGCTCTTTTGTGTCATCCTGTCTGCTCCTCTCTTGTGCCTCCTTTAGATATGTGTTTTGTGCGTCCTATTTATATGGTGTGTCTCCTAGGCTTATTCATGCTAACTAAATTACAATTTATCACATGTATCTTTGGGTGTTTGTGACAACTTGCAGTTATAATGTCTGATCTTGATATTGAGAGCACTCCAGCACAACCAATTGCTCCACCAGTTCGTTCGGATGATGAAATTCTACCACATGACAAATGGGTGGCTATAGGGAAAAGCAACTGTTATCTTAAGGCAGACAAACCTCACAAGCATCCAATTTTCAAAGTAGCACTGGATATTCTCAAGCAGACTTCATTCTTCCGAGCTTTCACTGCATCAGCCACCATCCCTTCCATCTACATCCAGCAATTCTGGAACACCATAAACTATGACAAAGCTACGGGAAAATTTAGATGTCAACTGGATGAGCAATGGGCTGACATCACCAAAGAAACTCTTGGGAGTGCTTTACAGATCCTTCCCACAGGTGACAACGTTGAATACACTGCCCCACCTAATCCGACAGACCTTCTGAAATTCATCCATGAACTGGGATATCCACCCAATGTCAACGTACTTTCAAGAGTCATCACCAATGACATGTACCAACCATGGAGAGCCGTCACTACTCTTATTAACCTCTGTCTCACTGGAAAGACCTCTGGATATGAGAGACTTAGAGCTCCGTCACTTCAAATCCTTTGGGGAATCGTCAACGGTGAGAACATTGACTTTGTGGAACGCATTTGGGAAGAGTTCTCCCATTCTATACTCTCCTTTCTTGAAGATAAGGCTAATCTGGAGGCGCATAAGGAAAGCAAAAAGAAGTCAACCAGGCTTCTGATTCCTAGCATCCGTTTCACCAAGTTAATTATTGTTCGCCTTCAGAAGACTCTTAGGTTCCCTCACAGGAGTGATTCACCTCTTCACCTTGCTACAGATGATAATGTCGTGGGATTTCTTAAGTACACCGCAAAAGGATCTTCACAAATAGTCTTCGGCATGGGAATACCAGTGAATCTACTCACCAAAGACATACTCAAGGCTCCCTACTATGAGGAGTACGTCGAATTGCTAGCTGCAAGTCAAAAGGTCGAGGCTGGCAAGACCTCATCCAAGAAACGCAAAGAAGTGACCCCCTCAGCTGATTCTTCAGAACGCAGCAAGAAAAGTAAGAAGGTCGAGAAATCTGATCCAAAGAAGCCCAAAGCCAAAGAAACTGAAATAGATGAACCTGAACCTGATGACACACTTAATGTTGAAGAGATGATGGTACAACGAACTGTTCAGGAAAGTCTTGATAGTACTCCACAGGGTCATCCAGTCAAAGGAGTGAAAATCTCTGAGCCTGAGCCCGACTCTAGGAAGTCACCACCACCCTTGTATGTGGAAGGCAAGGGAAAAGATGTAGCAACCAATGAATTGGCAGCACATACACTTCTGAAAATCTCAACTCCAGATCCCAAGTCAACCTCATCACAGTTCATTTTCAAGAGGTGGTCTCCTGAACCATCTGCAACCAAAGTCACTGCAGAAAAGACCGTCTCCACATCTCTAAGTCATGAACAAATGGGAGAGTCGAATGATTCCGATTCTGAAGCTGATCAATCACATAAACTGGAAACCTCAACATTTCATACAGAAAAAGTTTCCAGTGACAAGCCTCATCAGGAGTTGGAAGGAGTCACTGTGAATCCATTAGAGACCCTTCACTCTGAATTCGTATCAACAGTATATCCTGAGGTGAAAGATAACCTCAAGCTGAAATATGATGATCCAAAGATTGCAGTTGAACCCGATAGCTCTACGGGAACTCTTGCATCTTACAAGAACTTCGAAACTTACGGTGACCAGTTCTTGGTTGATAAACCATCAGTATCTCTATGGTGGACATTCCGATTCATCAAGACTCTTCCAACACACCTACCCTGACTGTACCTGCATCCACAGCTGATACTTCTAAACAAGTGTCCCCTCAAGCAATACCCACTCCTGTTATCACTTCACCGGCCACTGCAACCACTACCACTGTAACGCCAAAACCTGTACCCACACTCGAAAGCCTCGCCACTCAAGTTTATGACGTTCTACAAGTCTCGGCAAACATCGTTATGGAAAACTTAAACATTAATGAGAAGTGGTCAGAACACGAGAAGGTGATAAGAAGTGTGAAGGAACTCAAGCTTCAACAAATCCTCAAGAATCACGGTGACAGACTGCACAAGCTAGAACAACTCAACATCAACCGTCTCTTCACCGAAGCTATTGAGGATCAGGTTCAAGAAGCGGTCAGCTATGCCATGGAAGCTCCTCTCAGGTCAAGGTTCAAAGACCTTTCCGCGTTTGATATGAAGCTAATCTTACAGGAAGGGATGTTCGAGAACCAACAGTATAAGGGGCATGAAGCACACCGCAAGCTGTATGAGGCCCTTGAGGGATCAATACTTCAAGACAATGCTGAACAACATCACAGAGATATGGAGAAAGAACGGAAGAGAAAAAGGAAACACCAGAGTCACCCTCAGCATCCTCCTTCTAATCCACCACCACCTCCACCTCCCGGGTCATCTGGACCCACTGGCCAATCGGGAGGTACTGCGGCTAAATCTATGCCTCCACCACCACCACCATCTTCATCAAGTAAGCCACCCTCCAAGAGGTCTGACAGAACATCCTCATCAAAGCAAGCACAACATACAACATATGCTGCCTGGACTACAATTGACACGGGATCTGCTGATATGGTCTCTCCAATTCATGACGATAAGGTAATCAATGAAGAATCAATGGTGTCTCATGCCGCAGCATATTCAGACGAAGATGAAGATGACGCCTCTACCTCCCACATATCACAAAAGGAAGAATGGTGGCAATCAATCTCCAGAACCGATGATGCTCCTCCTGTCAAGCTCTCCAAAGAAGAGTTGCAAGCATGTATAAGACCAAAGACTGCTAAGCTACCAACGACAGAGCCAACCTGGTCCTTGTCTCCATCAGATCAACCAGTCTCTGACAACAACTGGGTCAATGCCATAGCCAACAGCTTCGTTCCTCCAGCTGAAAATTCCTTGCTTTCACAAACCGGAGATATGGGAACGTTTATTACATGGTTCTGCAAGAAGCAAGGAATCAGCAAATTGACTCAGAAAGATCTGGAAGGCCCAGCATACGACATAGTCAAGGCCTTTCACCCTGATGTAACTCATCTTCAATTTCAAATGGAGGAATGTCACAAACTGTTCAACGATCTAGTCGATGAAGAAATTACTCAACACAGCTACATCAAGCCACTTCCGTTGGGTGGGTCTCCAGGGCATGTTACCATTCAGGCTGAATTCTTCTTCAACAAAGATCTTGAGTATCTACGGTTTGGAAGCAAGCAACGCAAGTACGCCTTGTCCATCACCAAGATGAAGGCTGCTCGCTACAATGACATCGGTTTGGAGCAGATGGTACCGGATGGAATATGGATAGATGAAGAGTGTGAGTATGATGTTCCGGCAGCTTTGGGCATATCGCATTGGTGGTTTAAGAAGCAGCAATTCTATGTTGAGAGATTCAAAGCCAAGGGAGACAAGAAATTTGTTCGCTCGCCTCTTCAAATCATCAGTGTGGTAAATGTCAAGATTCATTCCATTTATGGGTACGACTACTTGAAGTCCATCGTTCTACGACGAGCAGATCTTAGGGACTACGAGATCTCTGAAGGTGACTTCAAGCATCTCCGGCCCAATGACTTCGAAGATCTTTATCTGCTTCACATCCAAGGAAAACTACATCATCTAGCACCGCATGAAAAGAAGACGCTAGTATTTGCTGTTCTTCATTGGATGAGGGGACTAGTCATAAGGAAGCGAGTCGAAGATCTTCAACTTGGCATTGAAAGCTACCAGACACAACTTAACCTCACCAAGCCACAATGGGAGATCGGGAACTTGGAACCGGTAGCTGATTTCACAGTCATTGACTCTCCAAGAGCTGTGGTGTTCAGAGACAAGTACAGTGTTCCCGTGGTCATGCGACTAGATGAACTACACAAGTACTGCGATGGCACTTTGGAAATGGTTGATGAAGCATTGGACTTCCGAGTGAAAGAATATCAAGTCTACTCAAACAGACCTGGAAGATACACCAGCCAATGGACAGATCATAACTTGAAAATCAACAACAAAGCTCTAAATGCCATTCGACATCGTCTGAAGATGAGGAGGATCTACCGCAGCCTTAAGTGCTACGTGGGGGGAAGAGTTCGTGATGGTGACTACATGCTTCTTCAAAGAACAGAGTGATTCATCGGAGTGATTGCTTCGAATCATCTAGTTTTGCTAATTTATTTGAGTGGTGTAATAATGACATTTGAACTCTACTTATATATAAAAAATGTTTTTGAATGTCTTATGTCTTTCACTGTGTGCGGATTCTCCGAAATGTTGTACGCTTCAGTGCAACATTTCTAGAAAAAGAAGAGAAGTCTTCTTTCATCCCAAAATCTCTCTCTTAATGATTCTTCAAGAGAGTTTTTGTGGTTTACAAGGTGGCTATTGGACTTAAATTTTCACAAATACCTTGCCGCTCAACTTAATTACCACAACACGTTAAATTGAAAACGGGTCATTAATTGAGGGGGAGCGTATTTGCTTAAAATTTCTGCACCTTTAAAAGCTTTGTGCACCAGCAGCAGTGAAAAAGTGTCTCATAATCAGCAAATGTTAAAACTTTTATCACGTTTTCTCCCAATTTTCTTCTAAAATCATTTAAATCAATTGGGATCACAAAATCTCAAAAGATTTGAATTTTTTTGATCGGGGGAGAGAGTGTGATTTAAATATGAAATCTGATTTTAAATGTGACGTTTTTGGACTTAAAGGTTCGCTCTCCAGTATGTGTTAAAATTTTGAAGTTTTTGAATTTTAATCAAAGCACATATTGAGGGGGCGCAAGTGGATAAAATGGTGAATTATTGATCTCAAATGAACGCTTTCCCATATGTGCAAAAGTTTTAAAACTTTCAAATTGAATCTATCAATGTGCACATATTGAGGGGGAGCAAGTGGCTAAGAGTCTTTCGCGTGTTTTAACAATAATAAGTAGAAACCGTGAATTGTTTACGACTTAGATTTGACTCATGAATTTACGAAACATGAAAAGTCGTGAATCGAAAGGACTAGTCCTGGCCGGGTAATAATTTCAAGCTGGTTTAACCAGTGATGTAAGCGTGTCTCGAAGAGGACTGGTCTAAGTAGAAAGTACCGTTTTTCGAGAAACTCTTCTTAGATGTATACTTTGACGGGTCTAACTTCCTATTTAAGGAATGTCAACAACTTCAAGTTAGTTATTAGGGCTAGTTATCACCTAAAAGCTGATAATGGATCCCTTTAACTAAGCAACGTAAACGTGTCCCTAGGGTATATATCTATTGAGAGCAGATCAATTCAAATAAGTGCAACTCACCCCGACATGTGCAAACTTCTATCTTAAACCTATGAGCATATGTTAAGGGGGAGCATTTGAAAAATGATAAAACTCTCAAAGTCCTAACAAAATGTGTTTCTTAATCATAAACACTTTGAGAGAATTTTCAATGTTTTGGTTATATGGTGATTGTGGAAAGATACCAAAAGACCGACCACTTTACTTTAAAGCATGGAGTTATAAGGATGGTAAGGTTAGGTATATGCTCCCATGATCCACCAGAACCGGAGGGATCTTCCCAGGGACAATCCAGTAGATAGATTAGAAGTCCTTAGGAATGATTGAAAAAAAAGGAGAAAAGTGAGAAAGGGAAGAGTGCCGACTGAGATTGAGCTAGGACTGGAACAAACCCAACAAGGTCCTAGTAATGAAGTCTCGGTAAGCACTGAAGGGGTTGAAGAATTAAAAAGAAATGAAATGAGAAAGGGTGAAAATAAATAGCCCTCCAGTTATTCAACCTTAGGGCAGAAACCGGGTTCAACTCATATGCTACTGATTGTTACTAAGGTAACATCGGTATTGAAGAAAAGACGTCATGGACCCAGTGACGCACTGCACTAAACCTTCCAGCCACTCAAGTTCTCTTAAAAGAGCTTGTTTCATTCTCACGGGGAACCGGTGTAATCTATCGACTTGTCTCTTAGAGCTAGTTGATATTGAAACAGGAGACCCCTCCCTAGTCTCCGCATAGGATAACCAAATTGCACTTATCGAGTCTAGAGCCAAGAGATGCATCAAAAAATCTCATAGGAACACTTGATTCTTCTACACTGGTTGTTCAACATTAAGGACACCAGCTGTAATATTTTGAGTCCTACGCAGATCTTAGTAATCTGCCAAGAACACTTATGAGGGAATATACATAAGTATTTCCCAGTGATTGAGTGCAAACTCCTGCCAGGGTCAACATCAAACAGCCCTGACAGTAGGTTACTTCGGTAATCTCTTGTGGATTACGCTTAGTGTTCTCGTTGGTGTTCCAAAAGGTCTACAGTCGTGGGGTGATCTCCAGTGACTCACCTAATCGTTGGTGTACTTCGGTATGTCAGTGAAAGCCCTTTTGGGGGCATCCGATTAGGAACGGCCTTGGTAAGGATTAGAGAAAGTCTTCACACTATGCTGTTGATGATCTCGAAGTCCGAACTTGTAAGTGCCGGTAAGTTTATCACTAACCAAGTTTTATGCAGCTCAACATACCAAATTTATCATGTTCACCACCATCACTCTAAGTTCCACATGCTCATACCAACATCTAAAAGGAGCCGTCAGAACCATTCAACCATGGAGATTCACTCTACAAAGATGTATGGGCATGTTGGAAGGGCGTATTCACACCAAAGACAAAGAAGTTGACGGATGATGCTGATTGCTGAAAAGATGCCGATTAATCACCTCATGCTTACACTTCAACATCAAATCTAAAGAAATCATGATCATGGAATGGGCTTCAACTATGCTTCCACAAACTCTGATGAAAAAGATCATGATCCAGAAAAGTGTGAGCATGACTACACAAAGACAATCACAACATCACAAAGAGACACTTCCACTCAAAGATGACTTGAAGCTAATTATTTGGTTGATGAGCAAGAAACAATGTCAAAAATCATCCTACACATCAAGGAAGTCATCTTGAGTCCGCTGCTGAAAGCACAAAGTTCTTATCAATGAAGAATCAACTACTGCGAGCTACAAACATCTACAAAGATCACAATGCAAGAATTCAAGAATTAATTTCTGGGGTGACCTCCCTTAGGGGGAGATTGTTAGGAATACGATTTTTCTTATAGAAGATTCGGTCACCCCAAGTACGATTAAGCATTGTTTAGCTCGTAGTATTTATAATAGTAATTAGTACGTAGATTAGTAATAGTTAGTATTCGTGGAGTCGGGTCGGGTCTTTACCCACTGTCAGCCCGATCCACAGCCTAGTAGTGGCAAAATACCTTGTACATATAAAAGGCCCTCTCCTTCCTTGGAGAGGGTTGAACCTATCATAATCTTATTTTTTTTGGTTTTCTCTCTAGGTTCCATCTTTCTCTCTCTACTTTCTCTTTATAGTTTTCTTATTCCTTTCTTACCTATTCGAACCATACAACTAAACCATACGTGTGTTATGTTATGTGATATCCTACACAACTCCAAGTGTTCATCAATTCGAAATTCACTGTGGATTATGACTACGATAGTCAGATGACAAAAAAGTGTTTTGCTGATCACACGGGAATCGAAGTTGACATGTTCAGAGATACACCCCTCCAACTCATGGGTAATGTTAAGGAGTACATTGAGAAAAGAGCACAACACAAACTTAAGTATGATGACAAGGTGAAGGCATGTTGGGTGCAATCTTGTGATGGTATTGTTGATTCGGGTAAGCATCGGATGTTGGGTCAGTTGTCACTGAATGCAAGGGATCAAAGACTGATAAGCATGACACTACCAGCAGTCCAATGACTCTTGTTACACATGCTATGGATGCAGATTTCAGATCGGTAAAAGAACAAGTGTCATGTGCTGAGGTACCCTTTACTGATCAACATAATGTGCTTTTGAATGAACGGCAACATACTGACCAAATTAAGCCCACTTATGACACAAATTTGTTGGAAAAGACTGCGTTGATGCAAATAATGTCTAAAAACGTTATTCTCATCTCTCGATATCTCTATGTTTTGATGATAACAAAATGTGAAAACATCTTACGTCAAAACTAACGTAAACAAATTTTTAGTCGATATATCCGACTTCAACGTCAATCACTCTAGATATGAAAAAACAAATTTACAACTTGACTGATGCGTGGTTTTGCAACCTTACAACAAGTTTTACCTCTCGAGGAATCTCAAGAGGCTTACAACCCCACCAGGCAGTGTACCTGACCGATGTAGTATAGGATAGTGGTAAGTACGGGGGATTGATCGTTCTCTCACAGGGAATAGTGTTCGTTAGGATAGAAAAACTACTCTAATAGGTCTAAGGGTGGAAGGAAGATTCTTTTTGTATTTTTATGTTTTATGGAAAGCAAGTAAAATCTCGGTTTTGGAAGAAGGGCGGAATTAGTTGCTAGTCAACTAACCCAAGTTTACTACTTATGCAAATTAAAATAAATATCTAAACTATTGTGGTTGTGAAAACA
>LBNU01003746.1:0-10577 GCA_014162995.1 Artemisia annua | reverse complement strand
TAAAATGTTGCACACTATCCTTTATTAGTAGTACATAAGTGGTTTTCGCAGTTCTTGCAGATAACATGGTTCTCGTAAGAAAGTGCCCCTATATATATATATACTAGCTTCAAGGCCCGCCCGATGGGCGGCTAGCTCCAAGAATTCTTTTAAGATATTAGATTGCATAAAAATCTTAATACGATCACGTTGAAAATATAAAACAAACAATAAAACTTATGTTTAAACAAACCGTAAGAAAAATTACATATTGATTGCGAAAAGGAGAATAAAAAATAAAATCACGCTTATAATCCACAAAAAGACTTCTTTCGTAGACAACATTGTTTTAGAATTGTTGTAGTTGTCATCTTTGTCACAAAATAGCACTTGTATACCCTTATTACTCTTTATCCTATATAGTCCCGCTTGCTCGATCACGAAGATGAGTAAGTCACAGTCTCTGTCTCAAGCCACTAAACAAACAACAAAGGCCGTTCGTAGCAAAATTATCACACTCAAGCCACTAAACAAACAACAAAGGCCATTCGTAGCAAAATTATCACGTGAAAGAACATGTATTATACATGTTTAGTAAATATATAGTTTAGTTTAATGAACATATGTTTACTAAAAATCGACAACAATAGCAACGTTTTTATATGTATGTTTTCCTTATACTATGAATTTTAAGAAATATCAAGTCATAGCAAATTTTGTGGTTTGAAACATATATTTTATTGTATTTATCACTTTTAAAGTATATATTGAAAAACACATACTGTTAAAGAATTTATTTTATGCTTGAGATCCAATGGCCATCTTTGACTTAATAAAGTTAGCAAACGTGCTTTTCCAAAATTTGACTTAAGAACGTCAAGCAACATATAGGCTGTGTTTGGCAGCGGGCTTATAGGGGCTTATAGGGGCTTATAAGGGCTTGGGCTTTTAAAATAAGTCGGCTAATAAAATAAGTCTCGTTTGTCATGGGGCTTATGGAAAAACTAATAAAATAAGTCGGCTAAAAACTCTAGCCCCATAAAAGAGGCTAAAAACTTTAGCCCGAGGGTTTTGAAGAATAAATTACCTTTTTACCCACAAAAATATATAACATATACAAAAACTCATTTAATTATGTCCTTTTTAGTAATTTTGCAATAATAAGCCCCCGGCCAACCCATTTGCCAAACAAGTTTATAAAAATACAAATTTTAATTTCGGCTTATAATATAAGCCCCAGACCCAGACCCAGCCCCAGCCCCAGCCCCATTTCGCCAAACATACCCATAGTAATTAATGAATTGCATTTCCCTAAAGTTATGCAAGACCAATGAATGATACTCTGTTTTTCCCATGTGAATTTATCCCATTGCGCAAGAGAACCAAGTGTATCCCATGTGTTTCCTCACTCGATTCCTTTTCCGTACCCTTCCTAATAAGTAATAATATTAACACAAAAGTGTAGCAAATGACTCCACACGTACTTTAGCCTTCCTAACAAACAAACCTTTGTGTATGTCCAGATTGTATCAAACAATATGCTTATCACTGTTGACCACTTAAGGAACAATGTAGTTTTCATATTATTAATATAAAATACAAAATGAAAAGAGAAGCCGCACCTTTTGTAAACTTTCCATCCCTCCATCATATGCGAGAGATTCCAAACCCTTATCAATATTTTCTACTTCTTTTTGTATGATTTCATGCTTCTTTTCTAGAGCAACAACTGTTCATATTAGCGAAGTAGACCATGATACGTCAATAACGCGTACAATCATGTTGTGCCTATGTGTTAGAATATTTAAGTAAAGATCTATGTGATCAAGAAGTTGCACATAAAAAGCTAACTTATATAGATTTAGTAATACATAAAAAAGGTCGGTCCTATAAAATGGTCAGAAATGGCTACAACAAATTGACGTAAAGCATTTTGCCATGCAGTCGTCTCCAGTTTCTTACCTTTTACCATGTCAAGGCCGCTCTGAATCTGAAGTGCAGATCACAGTTTTTTTAAGCATCCGCGTTGTATAGACTAAGGTCATCCGCCTTCTATCCTAATCTGCAAAAAATGGAAGCTACCCATTTAGCCCGCGCATTGCAGCGGGAGCATCGCGCCGATGCTTATAAGTTAACACTTAAGACATGTTTGATTGAATTTAAACAAAAATTTTTAAGATGTGTTTGATATTCACTTCAGTCATCCTGGAAATGCATTACCAATCATGTGTATTATTTATACTATTATGATTAGGCGACTTGACTCCTACCGAATTCACCAACAGGCTTTCACTCCACATATAAGCATCTCTTGTTAACTTAAAACCAAATGGCAACCTCATTTTATCAGCAACTTTTTTAGTTTCATNAAAAAAAAAAGGCTATGGTGAAAAGGTGTGGAACCCATGACGCCTGTTTAAGATATGTTTGATATTCACTTCACTAATCGCGCAAATATCAAAAAATAAAGCTGCCAAATGAGATTTGAATTAGAAAAATAACTGGTCTTAATGAATGTGAAACACATAATGTATATGTTCAGCAACAGCTAGAAAATTTTGCATTTGAGGTTGGGAGAGGTTTCACAGATTGATAGTAATGCATAACTGTATCGTAACAAATACCTTCGCTTGAATCATGTGTGGTGGAAAAGGATCTTCAAAATGTGGCATTTAGCTTCAGTCTTATCCTTAGCAAGCTCTTCGGCTTTCAGTTTACCTTGAGGCAGATTCGCGGCCCCAGAACATTTGAAGTAGCAAAAACACATGTGTTTCCCTCCACGTGAGTGCCAAGCTCCATGAGCTGCATTCTCCCACGACTTTCATGATCCTTACAGTGTCATGTATATCCACAAATTCCAGACCATGTCATGCTCGCTTTCTCGCATAATTCTCCCTTCACGATCGCAATTTCTGTATACATTATACAAAATGAAATCTTTTAAAAGAAAGCTAATTAAATGCGATACTTTTAGGGACCTTTTGTTAGCAGCAGTATAATCTTTTAAAGAAGATTTTAAGATTTTATAGAACTGCTATACCAAGTAAGCATCATATTTAATCATCATAGAGTACTTATTACATCCAAAAAATTGACCAACGAACATGAAAGAGTTAAATAGCTGCTTTAAGAATACTAAAGGCATAATGAATTTCATACTTGAAATCTTAGACAAACGATAACTATAACTGAAACTGAAAGCATATAGGGGAGTTGCAGTTTGAGTTTTGCCTACATAATGTATTTTTTGTTAGTTTAATACTTTGAATCTATTAAGTGTTCAAATAGGAATGTGCAAATAATTAAAAGTGTTACATATAACTGAGATGAATTTAAATTGTTAGAAGAAGAAGAAAATATAAATTGAGAATTCTAATGTACGACCATGATTTAGCAGGACACAAAGGGAACAAAAAAGTAAACTAACTGCTACCATAATGGTTACTTACTTGATAAGCCTTGAGTAACTGGTCAGCTGCTCCTTCTTATCATTGGCAGACTTGAACTCCGTAAGATACCTATAATAATCTTCCTACACTTGATTAAAACCCACCAACGAATCATTAAAAGCAAACTAACTTAAGCTCAACTTTATTCTATGACTTCATAAAATGTGAATACTCACATTATGTAGTAGAAAACGGTAGATTCTCCGGTAGATGACGGAATCGGATGTTCGTCGATCACAACCATGATATCACCACAAAGGTCATTCATTTCGGTTTCAACCTTTTGCCTATGTCCCTTAATCCGTTTTACATTAACTTCATTGCCTCTAGATTCTTCCTCCTGCCCAATTGAAGACAATATTCCCCACGAAGCCCTACGTGAACCCACAACGTTCTTGTATCTAACTGAGATCAGGTTCCTTTCTTCAACAGTCAACTCAACATCAAATATTGCCACCTTCTTCATGGCATCCACCATTTTTGCACAAAACCTAACGATAAAATTATTCGTAAGATCACAGTATAACTTAAACCATAAATCACCTTATGTATTGATGGACAGACTGCGTAACGGGTCAAAGTGGGCAAGGTTTGAAACAGATCATTGTTCAAGATAAATCACAATTATATGGTGATATGATAAATCGCTTAAACCATAAATCACCTTATGTATTCAAATAAAAAGTCACTTTTACCAAGGGTTTACACTTATAAACTATATAACTTGTACGGATAACACAAAGGAACCCTTTCTAACATATGTTTCTTTTCTTCATTGAGCCATTTATCAAATAGTTGTTGTGCATTTGTGCAATTCCGACCCTTTATTAAAAAAACATATCAATTTGAGTGTTTAATGCATGAGTTTCTATATCATATCATATAATAACAATACAAATAGGTGGCCATTATACCTCAAGCTATTCGTGAAGTATCTTGTGAACTTCCATTTGTAACCATAATTCTTCAGTGATCTCAAAACCCCACACCTGTTACATGCAAAAGTAACAATAAAAAACCCACAAATAAATTCAAGTATCAAAACTAATGACAAAAAATCCATACCATTGAATAAGGATCATGACAATAGAGTTTCACTTTGTCGACCTATAATCAAATCCAGATATTTTAGAATAAAATTAAACAAAATTAGAAACACTAACATTTACAACAATGTTTTGTATACGAAATACCTCTGGTAAAAAACTTATGATGCTTCATCATCTCCATTCTAAACACAATCAAGAACAATAATTTTTTATTTTTTTTAAATGTCATCACAATTAAATTGAATCAACATAAAAGCAATAGTAACATATATATCCATCAACTAATCAATCAAACAAACCGCATATCAAGGAATTAATGAAACTGATCTTTGATCAATTGTAATTTTTAAGGCAATTTTTTAGGGTTTGTGCTGTGTGTTTTTCTAGGGTTTTTTAAGGCGATTATTCAAAATTAATCAAAAAACAACAAAACTAAATCGATCTTATAAACTATCGCAAGTAAAAAAATGATGAAATCGAAGATTCAGATACGTGAATATAAAATCAAATGATTATTCGATTTCATTCAGAAACTGAAAAAAAGTTATAAATTGAGATCGCGTGTGTGTTTTATGGATCGGCTATAATTTGGTTGTTGATAGATTTTGATGTTGTGTTTTTTGTGGATCTTTGTATGCATTTGATTTTGATTTTTTGGGGTTTTTGATTTTTGGTTAGGTTGAAAAAGGATCTAGAGAGAAATGCGGGTGTGTGTGTGTTTTTTGGAGTTGTAACAAATGAATGAGAGAAGAATGATTCCGCCCAATTTTTTCTTGCATTCACTGCTTTAGAAACCAAATGCATAAGGACCGTCGGATAGGGCTAAATGCCACGTGGTGAATTTAGAAGATTTTTAGGTAGGAGATTAGTTTAGAAAACCTTGTTTTATATAGATAGTAGATATATATATATATATATATATATATATATATATATATATATATATATATATATATATATATATAGAGAGAGAGAGAGAGTGGTTATTGTAAGATAGTATGTTAAAAAAGGAAGTGTAGGAAGCGCTAATGTACCGACACGTGTTCGTATTTGCTAGATTGTATGAAAAACTGATGGCTGGCAATTATGTAAATAAAATGAATACTGGTGCCATTTTAGTAAAGCAAAATTGAAGATTAGCTAGCACTCCTACTTTGTCGTCTTCTACATTTTTGTTGACTTTTGTGACATCACGTAACCAATCACCCATTACCTCATTGTCTGAAAAGGACGAAGAATTCTTTGACACCGATCAATTCATCGACACACATTCTCAATCACCTTCAAAGGATCCTCCGATTCCCTCAGGCATACCTCTAAAGGATCCTTCACCTCCTCCATCAGAACCTGACCACGAATCATCTTCATCATAATCACATCACTCATCTCCACCACCAACAGAGAAAACATCAAAACAAAAATCAATCAGGAAGAAGAAAGGAAGCAAATCATGTTTGACAGCATCCCAAAGGATAAAACGAGCTGTTGCTATGGCTAGGCAAAAGAAGAAGGAGACACAAACTCAAGATGGAGACCTTAAAGACCAAGTTCAAAAGCTCTCAAAACAGGTCAAAATCTTGAACACTCAAGTCAAGGATCTCCAAGACTCTACAGGATTGGTTCAAAAGCTACTTCAAGCAGATATGAGCAAGATGATAAATGAATACACTGCTGAATACCTAAATGAAAATCTTGCTGCAATTGCTCAACTAGCAGTGTCAGAACTTCTTGAGCCAATTCGTTCAGAGTTGAACACCAGGATCAAGCATAGCATTCAACGCATGCTTCAGTCTACTCCTTTCTACCTCCGCATAGACAGGGCTCCTCCATCACCTACTGAACTTTCAACCAAACAACTACAAGCCCTGTTAGCTGCTAAGCTAAGAAATAAGGAAGACAAGACTCCTGAAGAATCTACAATGTTTGAGGCACTCCAAACTATTGCCTCAAAAGAGTCATGCAAGGAAGCCGCTGGCAAACACAAAAGACAAAGGAAGGATGATCATCCCGATGCCGATCCCAAAAGCAAGAAATCAAAGACATCAGAAGGACCATCATCATCTCATAAGCCAAAGAAGACTTCCAAGACTCCACCATCAAAGCAACATGCACCTGCATCAGGCTCCGGTCCAACTCAGTCAGAAGAGCCACTTATGCTTCAACCAACTGATATTCAGGAAGAACCCGAACCATCAATTCCCGAATCACAAACTCCCGAATTTCAAGCTGGTCCGTCATCAACTACAAAGACCAAAGAGAAAAGGAAATCCACAAAGTCAAAGAAGAAGAAGAAGAAGTCTACTCCTTTCTCATGGTTAGATGTGGAAGAAGCTCCTCAATCTGATTGGCTGACCGAAACGATCAAAGCACAACCACCACTTGAAGCCGAAGAACCACTGCCTGGAAATACTTTGCAGATGACTCAAAGTATCATGACAGAACTTCAAGTTGAAAGGTTGACCAAAGCTGAACTGAAGAGGATCAACCGTGAAGCTATGGACTTTCTGAAGAAGAGATCAGGGAATAAAGTTGAAATAGAATACCACATGGAGAACATTGCCTGCACACTTTCTGGCACGTTCGACTGGCTCAACCCTGAATCCAACATCGACACAGAAAAGAAGGACAAAACTCCTTATTTCACTGACTGGACAAAACCATTGCNTGGACTTTCTGAAGAAGAGATCAGGGAATAAAGTTGAAATAGAATACCACATGGAGAACATTGCCTGCACACTTTCTGGCACGTTCGACTGGCTCAACCCTGAATCCAACATCGACACAGAAAAGAAGGACAAAACTCCTTATTTCACTGACTGGACAAAACCATTGCCTCTTCTAGGCTTTCCCGAGAAACCCAAGATTCCATACCGACACTTCTTCAACAATGACCTCAGATACCTTCAACATGCTCACGAAACTTCCAAGGAACGATACGCATCTTCACTGACGATTTCCGTTCCAGCTGCCAGATACGAATTACCAGACATTGAAGAGACTGCACCAATCTTTAGCAAATCAGTTGTCACTTACAACAGGGAAGCTCTTCTCGGTATTCCACATTGGCCTGAGAAATGAAAACTTGGCTACACCCACAGATTACATCTCAAGTCAAGTGAAAATGTGAAGCAACCGCTTCGTATCGTTGTAATCATGGAACTTGTGGAAGATAAAATATTCAACTACACATTCTTGAAAGAAATCATCGTCAAGAGACTGGACGAGAAGAAGTACAAGTTTTGTGAAGCAGACTTCCCAGATCTGAACCTGAATGACATCGAAGACATGTATTTGGAGAAGGTTCAAGGAAAAATGCTTAACTTCCCAAGGGAAACTCAATACAACTTCATCGCCTCTACTTCTCTACATCAGACGGTTAATAGTTCAAGAAAGGGTGGAAGATCTTCAACTAGGCGTGGAAAGTTATCAAAACAACATTAACATCACCAAACCACAGCTCATATTTCCAGGAATTCTAGAGCTATCACAGTATACTCTCGTGCAACAACCATCGTTTGGAATCATCTACCTCAACAAGAAGAATCAACTTCGTCTTATGCGGTTNGAAGATAAAAGATTCAACTACACGTTCTTGAAAGAAATCGTCGTCAAGAGACTGGACGAGAAGAAGTACAAGTTTTGTGAAGCAGACTTCCCAGATTTGAACCTGAATGACATCGAAGACATGTATTTGGAGAAGGTTCAAGGAAAAATGCTTAACTTCCCAAGGGAAACTCAATACAACTTCATCGCCTCTACTTCTCTACATCAGACGGTTAATAGTTCAAGAAAGGGTGGAAGATCTTCAACTAGGCGTGGAAAGTTATCAAAACAACATTAACATCACCAAACCACAGCTCATATTTCCAGGAATTCTAGAGCTATCACAGTATACTCTCGTGCAACAACCATCGTTTGGAATCATCTACCTCAACAAGAAGAATCAACTTCGTCTCATGCGGTTCGATGAAATTCTGAAGTTTTGTGACGAGACACTTCAAAGAGTTCGTGATGGGTTGGCAGAAAGGTTGGATGATGAGAATAAGAGGTTAAAAGAGGGTCGAGAAACAAGGTGGAAAGCTAATGGACGCAGAATGATACGCAACTTTGTTCATACCATTGAAGAGAGGTTGTACCGTCGTCGACAGATCAGAAGGTTGGAAAGCTACATTGGTGTTTGTCCTTCATTTCCGGTCTTGACTTTTAGACGACCTGATCCACAGTTCACAGACTTTGATGCATAGCCGAATGATGAACTTCAGCTTACATTCTTCCGGTACCAACATTTCAATATTTCATTTATTTGAATTGATTTGTAATTACTACGGCGTGTGCACACATAACAGTGTACAACCCGAACTTTGCATTTAAAGGACCCTGCGGTACGCATCAGTGCTACAATCCTCATATAAGGAGCGAAAGCTTCTTACTTTTGAGTAGAATTTATCAAACCTTTCAGTATTTTCTCAAATTCTGCTCAAAAGACAAGTATTACACCTCAATAAGTAATCACTTGTTGAGGGGGAGTACTTGATTTCAAACATCGTTCTTAAATCTTAAAGTCTTGTTGATCTCTCCTCATAAGACTCAAAAAGGCATATTTTAATCAAAACTTTACAAAAACAACATTTGATATGCTATTTTTGAGGGGGAGAAGAAGAAAAGTGATTAAAATATGATGTCAAAAGTCTTATCTTGTGCGAGCTCGACTCAGAATTGACCCACGAATTGACGAAACAACAAATGTTAGTATTCGAAAGGATTTATCCGAGTAGAAAGTACCGTTTCGAGAAACTCTTTCTAGATGTTTACTTTGACGGGTCTAACTTCCTTTTAGGAATGTTAACAACTTCAAGTTAGTTATTAGGGCTAGTTATCACCTAAAAACTGATAATGCGTCCCTTTAACTAAGCAACGTAAACGTGTCCCTCGGGTACATGTCTATTAAGAGTGGATCAATTCAAAAGTGCCAACTTTTCCCGCATGTGCAAATTTCTAAAAACATTCATAAGCATATGTGGAGGGGGAGTCTTTCATAAGAAATCCAAAACCTCAAAGTGTTAACAAAAATGTTATAATCATAAACACTTTGAGAGATTTTCAATGATTTGGTTCAAAGGCATCAATAGGATAGTCATAGAGTTACAAGGTGACTAAGGATAGGAAAAACCGTCCTATGATCCGCCTAAACCGGAGGGATCTACCCAAGGACATCACCAATAGTTAGAAATTAGAAGTCCTTAGGTATGATATAACAAAAGGAGAAAATAATGAAAGGAGAAAGAACGGGTTGAAGAATTAAAAAGAAAATGAATGAAAAGGGTGAAAAGAAATAGCCCTCCATTTTATCAACCTTAGGTCAGACACCGGGTTCAATTCATATGCTACTGGTCGTTGCTAAGGCGACACCGGTATTGAAGATAATGTTAGGTCACCATATTAGTAAACACAAGTATTCAAATGAAAGAAATGAGATGAGAAATAGACTTGGTTGATTAAGATCAATATGAAAGATGAAAGAACAAGAGTTTCCTTAAGATATGAAATTAACCAACATTTGATACAAGATATATGATGTCCTATTTATAGGAGAGGGATAGGGCAACACTCCCTTCCTTCCTATCTTACTAGTTCGTGGGCTTTTATGGCCCATTGGACATTTATTGGACTCGTTTATAACCATACGAGTAACTAAATAACGTAGCTAAATAAGATAATACTAGCAACCTATTACATTGACTGAAATGACCGAGACTTGACTGAATAGTTGAAAACTATGATCCTAACAATCTCCCCCTAAGGATCGGTCATGAAGGATTGTTGAAGGATAGATGTTCGTCACGGTCATCGAGGTTGCTTGACGTCTTTGTCTTTGACCTTTAACTGTTGACATTTGTAGCTTTAGATATCATCAAAATGATTGTAGTAGAAGTGATTCATCATTCTTTGTTCTTTGTCTTTGTTGATGTGAAAACGATAGATGATGTTGTAATCCGCCATACGTGACTTTCGGTGTCTCTAATGAATTCGCTCCGTTCCGACATGCTCATACGTCTTTGACTGTGTTGTAGTTATGCATTCGTAGCTCTTTGTCTTTGTT
>LBNU01003743.1:22727-49609 GCA_014162995.1 Artemisia annua | reverse complement strand
AAATGAAGGCTCGAGCAAATACATTTAGGAGTGGCGGAAATGAGGATGCTAGAAGTCGTGACTATCATCAACAAGATGAAAGAAGGATGAGAGAACATGGTTTTGATATGTTAGACATTGGCCGTTATGAGAGCGGAATCTCTCATAGTCAACGACTTAGTGCCCTCATGTCCAAGACAAGGTAGGAAGATAAGACCTGAAGAAGCTTCTCATGTCCAAGTACGACATGATCTCTCATATCAATAGGTGAGAATTTATTGATAATAGTGTCTACGTGGTTTTCATTTTACGCGCTAGTTTCCTCTAGGCTTTTTACGCAATTTAGTGCCTTACGTGTACATATTTTCCTTCGCTTTTAGGTATAAAGAATTCATATTTATATGTCTACAAGTTTAGTTGCGTTTGTTGTACATAGACTTGCTCTTATATTCTTATATTGTGATACTCTTATTTGCTTTTATGCTTAGTCATATAGTTTATATATACATCCTAATAGCCTTGAACCCACACGCATATTTATATTATATTTGTACACTCATATAGCTACACACGCTCTTGGAGTTTGAGTCTCACTCTCCTTGAATAGGAGCATGACTGTTCACATCCTACCTCCTCATAATTATCCGCGATCAGATGTAATTAATTTTTTGATTTGAACTAGAGAGTACTTATTAGGTTATGTAGATTACATTAACGCATCAAACATGCATAGATAGGGGATGAAATAGGAAGGAATGCTCCCTCCTAAAAAGTCTAGAAAGGACCTCCCCTCTTGACACGTGTCCATTCCTTCCCTCTCCCTTTTCCTTCCTTTTTCCCTCCAACCCACAGCACCAAGTTTGATGAACAACAAGATATGATGCAACTTTTATTGATGAACATTAAGACCGTGATTGATGAACATTTATTGATGGACATTCAATTAATGAACATTTATTGATAACAATGAGGATCATGATTGATGAACATTAACTCATTGGCAGAGTATTGATGAACTTATATTGATAAAGATTAAAAAAATGATTGAAATTTTGTATTCATGAACAAAATTTAATAAAAACACACACACAAAAAAGTAATAATAATAAAAAAATACAAACATTTTGTATCGATGAACGTAGGTTGATAAACATAACAAACATTCTTTTGATGAACATTACTTGATGAACATTACATTCAAAGTTTTGTTCATCACAATTTTAAACATTGTTCATCAATGTAAAAGGCATCACACTTTGACTTTTTCATCAAAGATTGAAGTTTTTATCAATTTTAAAAACATTTATATTCTAACAAACACCTCGAAACTATAAAATCACAAAATTACTTCATCGAGACATTTCACCAAACACTTTATGATGTTGATTTAAGGTTTGTTAATCAATAATTATCATAGTAATTTCGTTTTTGACTCAAAGTGAACGAAACCCTAATTTTGATGAACTTCGAATCCTTGAAAATTGTTAGTAATTCGTTGCGATCGAACGGATTTATGATGCAATTAAACAAAAATCATAACTTAATATCGTGATTTTCAATGATTTGAAACTGAATTTGGAGGCTGAAAAGAGTGAAGAAGAACACGTGTCAGACTACCGAGCCACACTCTAGACGATCGCAACTCAACATGCATATATAAAATTTCATGTAACTCAAATATGTAGCTCTTCAAAAATATGAATATATATAGGTGCATTCATCGATATATTATATAAAAACCTAAAAATGTGAATTTATAAACATATACTCATCAAATAATTATATATACCTGCAACTCGATCATCATGCCATCAACGTGACTCCATTGATACGTACTGTCATCTACAAAATAAATAAATAAATAAATAAATAAATAAAATTCTCACTAGAATTGATCGATTCCAGAAAATGCACAAAGATGAAGAAACAATGTGTTTGAAGGAAGGAGACATATATAGAAAACATACCTGTTTTTAGTCTCTCTGTGTGATGGTGACTGTTAAGAGGGGGTTGAGAAAATATCTGGAACAGTTCTTTTGTAGTAAATAAATTAAATATTCAATGACTCATCGATACTTTTTCTAGTAACTTCATGTGTAATCTTTTTATGCCGTTTAAACTTATGTGTAATCTTTTTATGCCCTCTTTTTTTACATTATAAATTACTACAATTTGACAGGTGTTGCGTATGTATTTTATTTTAATTTAATAATAATTGCAGAGTTCAAAACCAACAGGTATTATTGGAAAGTTAGGTATTGATTTAGGGGTTATGACAAGTTTTTAGATCACTTTGAATCAAGTTTAAACTGTTATATAAAGGGAGATGATTGACACATCCAAATTTTTTTTATAAAAACACTTTAATGTACAATCAGCTACACAGTACAACTGTTTAATGCATAAAGTTGGAGTGTTCTCATCAAGAAGTTGAGTGTGAAAATCATCTCCCTTTTATAAAAGGTAGACAAGTTGTTAACAACTTTCTCATGATCAACAAAATTATCTTTGTTGTTTTCGTTTAGTTAGTTACAAATATCAACTAAGGTTAATTAACCGACTTTCATGTTTGACAAAGTATGTTTTAAACGTTTTATAAAATAAACAAATAATAAAATTTACACAAATATTTTCCGGTGTTTAAATTCTTATTAGAAATGAATCAAACAGTTTACAAAGATTGTTTGCGGAATAACAATCTAAGATGGATGACAATTGTTTGGTGATCTCATCACTAACTTAAACATAAATCAAAGTTAATGTTTAAGTAAGAACTATAATAACCAGCAAATACACTCAGGGAACTAGCTTTATGAAGGAGTAAATGCTATTAAATGTGTTTCACATTTATTGCAAGAGATAACATTTACTTTTTTTATAACATTCTCTTATATAAGCAAAGATCGAGGTATATATCCAACAATATATCTTGCAAACTGTAAATCTTCAAGTTACAGAAAATACACCATCGCGACAAGAATACTATTATCTTTCAGTAGACGGGCACTTTAGTATACTTTCGACATTTTTTAGTTTATTAAAGGGGGTTGTAGGTTTACACTCCACTTGTCTTGTATCTACACACCATCGATCGTGTCAATCATTAGTGTAATGATTAGTCCCAATCATTATAAAGGTATTTTAGTGTGGGGTAGTAGGGTTATGTCAAGCATTTAATTGTGTAGCACACTTACAGTAAGTGTTTCTATTCTTGAAATGTGTCTAATCCCACTTTTGAGAACAATGTTGACAATTGTTTGCTCATTTCTGCCAACTCTTGTACTTTCTTTAAATTTCTTTGAACAAGTGATTTTCTATTTATCTTCCCAAGAAATTTTCCACCTAAGTTTGCAGATACTTGAATTTTTTCCTAATTATCTAAACTTTCAGATACTTAACAAGTTCCGCCTTAAGAAATGAAGACTTTCTGTGACAACCGACAATTTAAGGTTAACACTTATGCATAAACTTGAACATTTTTACGCTAAGCAAATAAATAGTAGACTTTACGTATAACCGTTTGGTTATCCCGCGCATAACGAGAATCATCTTCAGACGTTTTACATCACTCTAGACTAATGTTTAGTCTACTGTAAGCAAGTACATGGTATACTCATAATCAATGTTGCAAAAATCGGTCAAATTGGCCTTGGAATCGGCGATTACAAGGTGCACGGCCTTTCACATTTATTAATTTTTACAAGGTAATCGGCCTTGTAATCGGTTATTAATCGCTACAAGGCCTTCAACCGCCTCACTACCGACTCACGATTTTTGCAACATTGCTCATAATCATTTTTAGTGATCATATGCATTCACATTCATTGTCTACGCAAAGTTATACACTTAGGCCATTTTGCATGCATGCATAACCTACCTGTTGAGACCAAGAATCATTCTTCATGAGGTCGGGGATGCTCGAAATAAAGGTTAAACATGGTATATTAGATTAAAGAATTGGGGAAGGTGTGTGTGTTTTCTAGAGAGAGAAACAGGAGAAACCACACACACCTTATTACAAATGAACATCCACCTCTCCTAGTTGCCACTAGGAGAGTATTTATACTACTACTACCCAACACCATCCACCACCTTTGAGATAATATCACAACACTTATAAACATTCAAAAAGTTCATTTCCCTCCCCTTCTACCCATTGAAAACCGGCCACACCAAAAAAGGGTACTCCAACATGTGCTTTCACCTTATTTCTCCCACACTACCTCAAACATGTTAAAGATAAATTAATCATTCAAAGGTTACCATCACTTGTCTCCCTCACCCCACACGCCCTAAGAGCTTCTACGAGCCTCCTCCATGATGCTTTGGTCCCCCATTTCCCTTTCTAGTATTACACAAACATACAAGATTGAAAGCCTCTTTTGACCCTTCCTCTTGTTTTGCTATAAAAAGAACCCACTAGCCATTCATACAACACACACTAAACACATTTACACACACATATATCTCAGCTCTTTCAAGGTCCAAGCAAGGTTTACATCAAGTTTTAAGGGTTACTTAGGAAATTAGGGTTTGGTGGTGCAAATTAAGGTTTTCTAAGCTTTAGGGTTGTTACTAGTGCACTTTTCAACCTTCATACACCAAAGTTCATGTAAGTCTCTCTTAAAACCTATTTTACTCTCATTTAGGTGCGTTTGATGTGAGGGTATAGGAATAAGGAATGGGATTGACAATCATTAAATGTGTTTGGTATACACATATTGGATTCAGGATACCAAATGATATGTTTTCATCATACGAGGCACATCATATCGGTATGCACATTCCATTCCCTGCTGGCCCACATAATTATAGTTCATCATGTTTTTTCAGAATATAAAAAGAATTGTTGGCCCACTTAATTAATAGTTCATCATGCTTTTTCAAAATATAAAAAGAATTTTAATTAATAAGTCATCATGTTGGCCCACGTAATTGTTTATTTAAATTTTTTTTTTAATTTAGATATCAATTCCTTACCAAACAAAACTTTTTGATCTATCATACTTATACCGATTCCATCATCTTATCAATCCTATACACATAGTGATTCCGACTAGCAAACCAAACGGCACCTTAACATATTATGCATTGTTTTCATATCACCTTTGTAGATTTGTTGGGTTAAAAATTTATTTATACTTTGATGGAGGCCCAAGTGTTGAGGAACGGGCCATCATGTTTCTAAAGGCCCAAGACCGTGTGACAAAAGGGGTCTCACTTAAATGGGCATAAGTTGGGCTACGGGGCTCCGTTTCAAGCCCATGACCAGTCGATTCGAAGCTTGGAGCGAGGAGCACGTTGTGGTAAACAGACTTCGTCGGTTTACGGAACTTTCGAGCCCCGAAACACTTTATTTTATGAGTTATTTGCATTTTAGTGTTTTTTCGGTTTTTATTTGTATTTTGTTTTTGCAATAACTTTCGGCCCTTTTGTCTTCTAGGGTCCGTTTCAGTTTCCTATCTCTATTTAAGAGTTGCTTTGTAATATGTAATGATCAGTTCAATAAAATACCAAAAGTCTATTTTTGGCAACGTTTTGCTAAGAATTTCCCTTTAATCGGCATTCGTGTGAATCAACGATTATTGGTAGGATCGTTCCTGGTATTCTTGTGAATCAACAGGTCCGATTTGTGTTATCTTATTTTAGTTCTACATCATACTTTGTTACAAAACATACTAAATCTGTCCAGAAAATGTGTGACCTTATGAATGACTTTTAGCTATGATAATGAACTCTTTTGGTAAATTTCTTTTAACCACAAGGTACCCCTATGTCTTAGGAAGATTTCTACGTAAATTTCATGGCCAACAAAGTTCTCTTGGTATTTCAAAATAAATAAATACAAACATGTGTACAACAGCACTAGCTGTTTGAACCTGCGACTTGTAACATACATTTGGAGGACTTAAAATTGGAGTCTAGGGGTGTAATTATAGTGCTTGGAAAGCTAAGACATAGACCTAAGTTTGAAAATTCGTTTCGTTAAAATTGGTTAAGAAACAAAGAAGTAATGGACTCACGAAGTTGTGTAATTTTTCTAGCCGAAACAGTTTTATGGAGACCTTTTGGAAGTCTAAGATTTGATTTCACTAAGTAAGGCCATGTTTTCTTGAAAGTTAACACGTAAACCTATGTTATATGGTTTGAATGATCAAATCCCTTTAGAATTGAGTGAGTTACACCCGTTTGAAGTCGAGGAAAACTTTCTAACAGCAACTTATTTTGACAAACGTAAAACTAAATATTTATCTTACTCTCCTTCGTAAGTGATTTTCACTTGTGAAACTTATAACACATTAACACAAGTCTACATGGATGATAAAACTTCTCAAAACTCATGTGCATGTTGAGCATATCATTATGACCCTAAGGTGTCTTATTGATTTAGGTCGCGGTTAGGTCATATCATTGCATTGAAGCTTGCTTACTTTACTTCTGTTTGCTAAGGTAAGTTTTTGTGGCCCCTTTTTACTTATAGATTTCTTGGGGGGAAAATGATATTCAAAGGCTATTTCAAAAACTTTACGACGTGCTGATAACTTTAGTTCTTTGGACAATATGTGTGCTTGTAATTGTGAATGTGATCATTAGTGGTTGATTTATACATGTCTATGATTCCTATGATTCCTATGTTGATGACTATGATTCCTATATTCCTATTGAGTCAACTGTTTAGCTCCAGCTCGTAGGCAACATGTTTGGAAATCTAAAGCACTTGTGACTTTATTGATTTGGTTTGTGGTTGGATATTTCTATACACTTATTGTTGCTATGTTATTATTATACACTATTGTCCTACTTGTATTATATGCACGGCAAATTTTTTAATTACTTAAACCTATGAGCTCACCAACATTATGTTGACGTTTTCGAGTATTTATTTTCAGGTAATAACAATAGCAATGCTTATGGAGGAGAGAGTTTCCTGCCTTGCATAGTGAGATCTAAGTCTTAGGTTGTGTTTCCTTACGAGATTTGAATTAGTATTTTCCTATGGACTTTGTTGTTTTGTGTAGGGTTATTGTATGCTTGTCGCGGGTTGTGGGATTTACATGACTTATGACTATTTTGTCGTGGTAGCGATTAACCACGATACAATTCTTCGCTTGTGTCGGCCGTCGTCATGACATTTTGTGTGGATTTTCATTTAGTGAATTTTCTATTATCTTATATCAATGTGTTATGACGATTTCATCCGTCACACTGCGTGTTTCCGCCATAGATGGGGTGTGACACTTTCTTAGTCTCTGATGAACTCTGAAAATGACTCCCCAAGTGTTTATTCATTTAAGGACTTAATTTACACTTAGGATATTTTATGTTCAAATCCTAGTTAGAGACTGTTAGGCTCTGAATTGGCTAACAGTCTTATATGCTACCCAAATTAAAAAATAATATTTTACCAAGGTGAAACATCTCTTTTACCCAAAAAAAAATTAAAAAATAAAATAAAATAAAATAAAATAAAATAAAATAAAATAAAAATCATTTCAATGTTAAGATTGATTTTGAAAAGACCTTTGACTCTCTTGATTATAAAAAACTAGACGAATACCCGTGCAAAGTGACGGTGTATAGTGGCATATAATAGTACTTACGAAATCGTGATTCTAGTTCGGCCTTGGTACAAAGCGTGTTTTTTTTTAATTAATATAGTGTGTGTTTTTTAAAAGTTTACAAGTTTAGAATTAATTAAGAAAAGACATAATTTAAGTTGTCAACTTTTTTAAAAGTTGCCAAATTTAAAGGGTACTTAGGGTAACTTAGGCAAACTACATTAATTTAAGTTTCAAGTTTCTAAATTCAAGGAAATACATGTACTCTTTAAAAGTAGTAGAGATAGATAAAATCGATAAAAGGTTTCCTTAATTCGGAATGCGCAATTAATGATTCTCTAAGAAAATGAAATTAAGATTCAAAAAGACCTTTCTAGAGGCAATTTCTATTGGGATTTAACAAACTAATAACTATTATTACCACGAGTACGCAGCAGATGGATTTAGTTTAATGAATATGGATCAACAAATAATTAACACGTAATCACTAACCTCGTATTATTTGAGTTACTAAAACAAGTAATGTTCTTGAATCTTTTCTTGGATCGAAACACTTAACAACCAAACTATTGTAGCATACACTACAAGTCTAACAAGAATGATAAGATGTTAGTGCTTAACTTACGAATCACCACGAAGCAAGTTTGCTTTGGTTTATGTTGATTGCCAATCGAAACCTAAGGTTTTAAGGTATTGCCGATCGGTTTAGGTCACAAGGGAGAGTGGATCGATTTGCTCAGTTTTTGGGTTAAGAAGGATTAGTAAATAATGAACCTCAATGGTTCCTTATGTACTAAAAACCTAGCTTAACTTCCAAGCAATCTCAATCCCTCTTGGACTCTATCATTTTGCCGAACCATAAGCCTCATGGGCTCATTGGGCCCGTTTTGGACTTTCACTAACAATAACATGTCTGTTACATTTAAATTAGTTAGCTCGTTAATTAATACACATCTAACAGTTAACTAATGATCGTTAAATCATTTCTTGAATCATATTAATATAATTAATAAATATACAATTATCTATTAATTATATTAATAAACGTTCTCTATATGTATACGTGTGTGCCCCTCAATAGGCTCACGTATTCCCGATTGCATAGTTACGTATTTGACTAGAGAAAAACCAATAATTTCTCCCCTATTATTTATAACAGTGGTAGGGATGAGCACGAGTCAATAATTGGTAAGAACCGGAACCGACGGATCCGGGAAACCAAAGTTTGAGAAAAGTGGGAACCGAGAATCGACCCCAATGTGATTTTCGGTGCTGGTTTGATTCTCGATTCTAGTTCTGATTCTTCGGGTATACCCACTTAAGAAACGCCATTTGAAAAAAAAAATCTTTATATAGTTTTTGTAACAACATAAAAAACATATAAACACCTATTGTTGTTGTTGTTGCTGCTGCTATTACTGCTACTGTTATTACTAGATCCGAGATCCAAAATTTCACCAAAATCTAGAACCAGAACCATTGGGTCAGGATTGGTTTGGTTTTTCATGGTTTTGGTTCGGTTCTTGGTTCTCGGTTCCAGTTTGGTTCTTTGGTTTTTTTGCTAATAAGAAGTGAAGTGTTAAAACATCTTTGAAGGGGTTAAAGTTGGTTCTAACTATATTGATGTCTAGGCTTTTAGTTTGCGGATTGCTTATGATGCTCCCATTGTTTTCTTTTTTTTCTAGCTTCTTTTTGCTAGAGTGTTGCTGATAAAATCCCCTTTCAGAATAATGAATAAATTTTATTATTGATAAGACTAAAATTCTAAAGAATTTAATGGTTTATGCAAAGTTTTACAGAGTTTACTTTGCACATTATCAATTTAACATTATTCAAACTCTCATCTTCCCATTCCAACATTTCAAGTTTACTTAAGAAGAGATTGAAGGGTGTGCCAGTCTATCTTGCTACAATTATTTTGATCCAAAATTTGGCGTTTGTGTTGTGTCATGGACCTTTTAGGACTCATAAAGTAGAGAAACACTATGTTCACAAAAATTTTACAAAGAAACTTTCACAAAATGACTTGTTCAAGTTTTGATCGGCGGTTTTTGCTATAATTTCTCTCTCTTCTTTTTTATTAACTCAATCACACATAACCAACTAAATTTTGTGGATGTCTTTTTGTAAACATTTTGTGGTTGTAGCAATTGAACTCGATACGTGACCTTAGCTGGATATATAGCATAAGCATACTGAATACTGATTGCACTATTTATGGCATTTCCATAGCCTTTAGTTCTCTAAAGTCAAAATCTTGCTATCTTGGTATAATGCAAATGGGATACAGCCATACAGGGCAAAGTGGCATGCATCTTTTTTCATTTTTGCAACCAATGCATCAAATATTTGATGAACTTGTAACTACTAATAATGTTGCAGACGAAATCAATAAAACAAAAACCTGTATATGTAAAACTTGAAGAAGACGAAGAAGAATCTACATTTAAACTGAAATTTACTTCACATGAATACGTGCTACAAATAAATGGACATTGTTCCTTATTCACTTGCTAAAACACAATTCTTTTGTTATATATAGCGTGAACAATGAAACGTGAAAAAGTAATCAAAATACAGGACAACCAGTGACGTTAACACCCTTTGCCGTCGGGCACGTGGCAAGATCACAATGCTGCGGGTTATCTGTACCCCACCAATGCACATTTATATCTGGTAAGCCCGTTGTAAAATACAATAAAACCGCCATAAATGCAACTCCTGCATCAAGTGCAGCTGAAAGGATATAATTGTATCTTTTCCACCACATTTTTCGATACCTAAACACAAAAAAGTTGAAAATAGTTCCAACCAATATCCATGAATTGTAATTAACTGCAGCTGCTGGCGGCATATAGGCGGTAGCACCAAGGAGTACTGGGAGATTAATGAGAGGAATCCACGAGACACTTGGAAATGCCTTGTGACATAACCATACCGCGACGGGCCCCAATATACCACCCAGGAAGAACCAATTTAGAGCTCCATAGTTTCCTAGAGGGCCGAAGATCCTCTTTGGCCCGACTAAGCCCCAAATGACAGATGCATCAAAGAATACATGGTCATTTGGACATGTCCATGGGCTATTGGACTTGGGATCAGGATGACATATTCCGTCTATATTGCTTAGGAGGTACCATGCGACGCCTAAATTAACTGTTCCAGCTATTATTGTCCCAAGAAACTGTAAAACGACATTAGACAGGTTAATCACATGCATACAGTTTAGCTAGGGAGGTGCTTAGTTGTTCATTTAAGTGCTTATCAACTTAGTAAACTGTTTAAAAGTAGACTGAATTTTGCATTTACGCTTAGGAACATGCAGATTGGTACATGCTTTCATTTGATTGCAGATAAACACCTTAAAATAAAGTAGCAAATGGCCAACTAAAATATTTCGTACTGGTTTTGAATGGGAAAAGAAACTAGACTCGCTATTTAAATCCAACAAAAGAAGGTTAGCTTCTTTACAGATTCAAGCTCAAAATATATAGTGATAATCAATTAATCATTCACACTGATTTTGATTCGAACTCAAGATGAGTAAGCAAACTTTCAGTCATAAGAAATTGTTATTTATTTTACACTTCATAGATATTTTCAAGGTATGCAAATGCATACAGGCAGTCTCAAATAGGACTGTCCAACACTAGGCCAAGCCTATGATCCTAAAGATCGAGTACCCATATACTGTGAGCCACCCCGTATGCAAAAAAGGAGAGCATGTGTACCTGGACCAAGAACATTGATCTTGGTGGAATCTTCATGTAATGACCGAGCTTGAAATCACTTAGAAAAGAGATGGCTTGAGTCATGCTCATGTAACCGTAAGTCTTAAAGCATACATTAGCTATGGGTTTTCCTGGGTAGATTAATCCCATCGCATACTCCGTTATGATATTTAAACCCGGTGTCTGTGTAGGTTAACAAAAAATTCATAAGTTGACTTTCAAAAGTCGAATATATTTGTTTTATATCTTCAGAGTAAACATGGTCTTGACATAAGTTTATGAAAAACATTTACACAATAAATATAAATGCTGTCAAAGAACAGGAAAAACAATGTAGAATTTGAGGTTCTAGTGTCATAGTTTGACTTTGGAAGTGACTCAAGCAAAAGTAATTTACCTGGTTTGTTGTTGCGGTGATGATGCTGATTGGAAGGGTGAAACCGAAAGCAAGAGCTGCTGCAAATATAAGTCCCCAAAATGGCATTTGTATTTGATCCTTCAAGAATATAGTGAGTGCGAGGCTGACCATAAGTGTCACGGTAAGTAACACGTAAAACCACCATGATGGTATGTCTTTATAGTTCCTCATTAGTCTCGTGTGCACATCAACCTTAGCCGTGGTAGATGCTTTGTATCGCTGATAAATCTCCCTATAAAAAAAATTAAATCAGTCTGGTTCAACCCCTGAAATCATGAACTCGAAACTTAGTTTTTTAACTGAATAAATGAAACAAGAAAAAAAGGAAGAAAAAAAAAACTTACCTTCCGTAGAAAAGGCCAACATGAGTAAGTGTTGATGCGATTGTAGCAAATCCAAAACCGTAAGTTAGAGCGAAAAAGGTGCTCAAGTTAACTTTCCCTTGCTTTCCATACTCCACGTAGTCTATCTCAAACTTATTATTAACAATTTTTGTGATATCATACAGCTGACCATCCCCGGTAAACAAGTCAGCTGAGTAAATAGGAAAGTTTTTGGCATTGTACACGTTGAGTCCCCAATATGATATCGGAATCACCAAGTACATGATCAAAGCGTAGCCCAAGAAAACATTGACAATGGCAAAGAACGGGGAAATAAGTGGGCTGAATAAAAATGAAGCCGTGGTAGCCCAATCAAGCGAGAAGGCTCCTATGCCTAAGCCTCTAAAGCCCGATCCCAGTTGTTGGGCTGTGACCGATTTAGGATAGGCCCAGCATATCCATGAAATGCTTTGTAGGGTTAGAAAGAAATATCCTGGAAGCAAGTAATAACTGAAACTACATGCAAGAACAATAACAAAGAATTTTGATCGGGACATGCGTTTTTTGGTGTCGCTGTTAGGATTTTCGTCGTCATCTTCTTTACCATGAAGTGCCCTATAGAAAAGATTAAACGAGTTTAATAACAGTTTTAACAATGTGATGTATGCTAAATAATTATGAAACATATAGAAAAATGGAAATCAAACTCTATGAATCAATTATTTATAGCAATGACAAACAACGGGTCCATGAGAATGTGACGGGCAACCTATTATTATGATTATTGTTTTCTTTTTCATTTCAATGGTTACAATAACTTATGGTTTGCATATTTATATTTCTTTCCTTTTATATCATTAGTCTAGCTTGACAAAAAGTTAGGAGATAAATTTGATCTAACTAGTAAATACTTTATTTGATCTTATAAAGGCTAAACATTTTATAAGGTATGATATTTGGAGATGGGACGCATCGGCTTAAAGATAGATTTCATGTTAAGGTTGTACGTCGAACCAACCTCCTTTTTGTGAAAATATATTACTCCTCATTTACTAACTTACTAATTCTGTATTTTGTTCATCTACCTTTTTAACAGCAAAAAGAAATATGTTGCAGGAAATAATGTGAAAGATGATACTATATCATACATCTAAAATGGATAATCTCAAAAGCATTAGTATAAAGTATGTGAGCGTAGTGTATACGTCAAAATGTCTGAGAATTGAAGTGTGAATCATTCTGTAAAGCCTACGTCAAAGATTCTACAAGATTCATTTCATTGCTTTTTCTTGTTGGTAAATGATAACGATATGATGGACCACTGAATATTTTGTTTTCTTATTTATACTCTAGATTTATAAATATTTCCTTCATAATTATACTAGTACTAGCTTAATACGTAGTAACGTAGGTATAAATGTTCTATTTATGTTCAAACTAAGGAGTATCCGAAGTGTTTGTAACTTTTAGCTGAAAATTGTGAACAGTTTATCCATGTACAACAACAAATTTAGATCACTGAACATTTCATCTTAATAATTCAATAAAGACAGCAGTTTATCTAACCTTCAATGTTTGGGTTGAGCTGGTATCATACATTATTGAGTTTCGGATTGATACTTACTAAGCACTGTTTTTTATTTTAGATTCTGCAAACTGGCATGTGCCGCTAGGAATATACTTTCTATGTTATTGTCGACGTATTATTATGATTAGTATTTATAGTATATGAAAGGGACCTAAATTAAGTTAACATCGAAGGGAATCAATCAATTGTGTCACTCTCCATCCACATCGTGACCAACTCATATGAAAAGAATATCATACGAAAAATTAATCAAAAATTTATATATAAACCTTTCTAATTTGTCACTCATTTAGTATGTTCAATTTCTATCGTTCAAGAATTATAATTAAATGAGTAAAAGATTAGCGCAAAACACGTACGCATAGAAGGTGCAGTTTTTTTATTTCCATCATGCACATACTAATTAACAGCGCACAAAATTGCATTATTTTTTACCTCATATAAGACATGACTAAAAAAATGTATCAATTGCGTTATTATTAATTTCTTGAACTTTAAAGATCGTGTACTTGTTTATAAAAACTTATCGCCTATTAGTTGTGAATTAGGAGTACTCATATATAGCGTGATTGTTTTTATATATACGCAAAGAAAATTTTCATCGTATTCGCATTGATACTAAAAAGTAGTCTTAAAAATACTGATGTGTTGTTATGAGCAAATGATTCAACCTTATTAATTATTATGCAGAAAAAAATGAGCAATTATGTGCTAAGAACTGACAAATTTTGTTCCATTTTTCTTAGAAGAAGACTGAAAATGAAATACATACATGAGCGGAAACATACAAGTGCTAGTTGTTTTATAGGACTTTTGTGCATGTAGTTTTCTTATATGTTGACTATACCACAAGCAATAATGAGATCATTGACTACTTAAGATACTACGTTACATTTTTCTTAAAAGAAATGATATTTTGGATACTTCGTTGTGGTTTCTTCTACTCCATCCGTCTTAAAATATAATTCAACCAGTTTCGTCTCAAAATATAAGTTCTTTGCTATTTTTAGTTATCTCAAATTCTTTTAAGTGAGTGAAAAGGAAATTTTATTGTCGACATTTAATTTGATACGGCGTGAGTATAAATTTGGAATATTCTTTTTTAATATAGAAATACGATATTCCTTAGTTATTGATTTATTTCATCATCAATCTTATCACATATTCATCTCTAATGCTTTGATATTTACAGCTAAAAAAGATACTGTTTTTTCAAGCATGCAATTATTCTGTTATCAAAAAGAAGAGAGAAAAAGTCATTACCTGAATAAGGAGATTTGAACGAGGGTACTAGGCCACCACATGTGTGACGGTTCAACTACGTATTTCCTTAAAAGCCCCGCCCAACCGTAACCTAAAACCTGTACACAGTTTTTGCACGTTAGCATTAACCCCAAACACAAGTTGACTTCCCCAAATGGAAATATCACGTTTCTTTTGCCTCATTGGAGCGCATTTTTCAAGGCTAAATTCTTATCTTTAGATAAGACTTTCTTGCAAAATATTTAGTCAACATATTGTGTATAAATTTACGGCTTATAACTAGGCCACTAGGGTGTCAAAAAAGCCATTTAGGCATGAACACAAACCAGATAAGCCGAGTTACTCGAGTCAATAATCTTATTTGGATTGACTTGAATAATTCGAATGCCAAATAGAATTGAATGTCGGGATAAATATATTTACCTACCTTGGGTTTGGTTGACCCACATAAGATTTTTTGTATTTTTTATATAAGTTAAGTAAATTATCTATGTAAAATTATACAATTAACTAATCTTTTGATCATTTTATTCATATTCGGCTTGACCCAAACCAAATAGACACACCCGATTAACACCCGTACTTGTAACCCCATATTTTAGTTGATTATAATATTTGCCACGGGACCACAATACTGAGTTACCACGCTCGAGTACAAAGTTCAATTTTGTCCATATCTAATATACTATTTTCGTCTTACGATAATTTCACTTTTAAGAGGATATATACAATAGTATTTTAACCACCCACTTGATAAACCATGTGTGAACTGTAGAGTCCACAAGTTGCATAAGAAAATTTCCACCTCAAAATAATTAAATGATCATAAAGTTTTTGCACATAATTTCAAAACTCTACTTTACATGTTACTTTTGGAGTAAATTGTTTAGGTTCAACAAACAAAAATAACTTTGCAAGTTGCAACTATAATCATTTTTTTAGCTTGTATACTTTAGTCGTTTAACTTTAAAACGATAAAATCTAAACAACTTTAATCATGAAAAGAGGATGCAAAAGGAAAAAGAATTACTTGAGTGGTGATGATGAGGAGCCAAGCAGCAATTGGAGAAATACTCCTGCCATAAAATGCCTTTATAATGTTCACTATACCAACTGCATAAGCCGACCCGTTGCCAAAAGCCGCCCCGGCGTTAGCAAATATCGTAATTAGCACATGTTCTTTCATGTTAAATGGTCCCGGATTTAACGAAAACTTCCGGGACCCACATCCAGGAAAGCTAAAAGTGGTGGTGGGTAGGAGCGCCGCCATTAGCCGTCCTAATGGAAGTGTTGCTACCTGAAAATCAGTGACAGACTCAGATTAAAAATATATATATATTAACTAATATAGAGTTAACTATGGGCTCGGAGACGGAACGGTGGATTCCAGGACGCCCATGAAATTTTGCGGCGTAGTGTTAATTTTTGTAAAAAAACTTAGATTTTTTCTAAAATGCATCTAGTTCAAAAAAGTGTATTCCTCATTTTGTATAATTTTTTGTATCTGTGCTTGGGTCGAATTGTGCTCTAGTTCCGTCTCTGGGCTAGCAGTTTATTACTAGTTGTATGTTTGGTCAATTATAGTTAAACAACTAAACATTCATTATTAGTTTAGCTCTTACACCATTTTTCTTTTTCTTCATTTTTTAGCAAAAAAAATTGCAAAGAAAAATTTAAGAATTACACCACAACAATAAACAAACTTAAAAATTGCAGTCAAAAGATCGGAAATCATGATTATTAGAAAAATTAAAATAACAAACTTAACAAATAACGTAACTTTTTTTAATGCAAACTTAGCATGTAAATTCACTACTGACCTGGACAGTGATCTGAGTAATGATCAAAGGCGACGTTCGATACGAAAAGAATTGATTCAAAAACGATAGCAAAACACACGAAAGCAGACCCAACACCCACATTCGAAAAGTCCAGACAGATTGTGTCGGGTCATCAGTTGTTGGAACAGTTAGCCGAACTTCTTCTATAGGAGATTCCTCGTCATCATGAACATGTTCTTCTTCCTCGTTTAGTTTCTTGTTGGTCGTCATCTCCGGTGACTCCAATGCCACACTTCCCATTTTTTTATCAACTTTTTTTTGGTTACATGTGGTGTGAGATAAGTTTAAGGTGTATTTATATGGAGTGTAGGGTGAGGTTTAGATGATTGGTTTATTTTGATATGATTATTTTAGTGTCAATTGGCTGTATAGATTCCAAATATTTTTTTCTTTGTTTCCCATTGATTCTCATTAAATAGGAAAAATAAGTTGTTTCAAGATATTTATGGAAAGTGATTTTTCATACTCAATCAATTGATTTGTACACTCAAAATATTTATGTTATGTCATTTATATCCTTATATCACTTAGCGGAGTATGCGAATCAAAACACAAATATTAAAGGTATAAATGTAATGACACAAAATTTTGAGTGTGCAAATAAATTGATGAAGTATACAAATCACCTGCGTTTATTTTTGGATGTTATTTCGAAGATGTGTAAAAAATGGGCTTGATTTGTTGGTATATGAAAGTCATAAGTTTACTAGTAATGATGAAATGAAGTGTTTTAAATTATTGCTCGAGAATATTAGATGATCAAAAATGACTTCTTGTTTCCTCATTTTATAAATAGTTAGTACCTATCTATCTATTTTTTATTTTTACTCGATCATAACGATAAAGGTGTAAAGTGGCGTTAATTTGTGTGTACAATTCTTTTAGGTATATATGGGTTGGAGTAAATGAGGTGCAACCGTACAAACATAATAAAATGAATTTTATTAATATTATAGTCTGGCCCGTGAGTTTAATAACGCCATATCATTTACTTTTACCAAAACATCAATGTTGGACAAGGTATTTATATGACATATATGTGTTTATACACACTTATGGACGACTTTAGTCTATAGACTCCTTGATTGCGAACATATGGAGCTTTCTCTAAGATACTAAAGCTCATGACATATGCAATTTTCTTAAAGTCCCTCAAACCCTAAAAAAAAACAGATAACACCTTAAGTAAAACTAGACGAATACTCGCTCAAACCGACAGTTTATAGCGACAAATAATTATACTTGCAAAATCTGATTGTAATTTGACCCTTGATGCAAAACTTGCGGGTCCAATTTATAGTTATTGCAAGAAAAAAAATTCTATGAGTTAAAAATAAAAAATGATAAAAATTTTAAGGATTAAACAATATTTAAAATATTAATTTAGTTGTAAATGTTACTATTATTAATAGTCCATTAACATTACTCAATTTTAAGTTTCAAGAATAAATATACACTCTTTATAAGTAAGTAAAGATCAAGCAAAAACCGAACGTAAACCCAGCTAACCTAAATTGGTTTTGGGTTACAAGTAGACAATATAANAGGAGGAGAGATTACAATCAAGCAAACAGGATACATTAATAAGATCTTGAAGGAGACAAGTATGACAGACAGTAATGATACGAAGATACCTATGGATCCCGGCACTAAGTTGGTCAAGGCGGAAGATGGAGAATCAGTTGACGCAACTTACTACCGAAGTTTAATTGGAAGTTTAAGGTACTTACTGCATACAAGACCAGATCTTAGTTACTCAGTCGGACTACTCAGCAAATTTATGCAAGACCCGAAGGACCATCACCTGAAGGCAGTGAAACAAGTAATCCGATATATCAAAGGAACAAAGGAGCATGTCATAATATACAAGAAAGAAGGCGGCTGCAAGATTACAGGTTACAACGATAGTAGTTATGGAATCAACACCGATCAAGGAAAAGGAGCTACTGGAATCGTATTTTACTTTGGAGAGTCACCTATTACTTGGTGTACTCAGAAGCAACCTACAGTGGCACTATCATCATGTGAATCAGAATTCATTTCAGCTACTGGAGCAGCATGTCAAGCTTTGTAGTTAAAACGACTACTTAGTGAATTGACTGGATGGCAAGAAAAAAGGATAACGCTTAGAGTTAACAACATATCAGCTATACAACTCGTAAAGAACCCAGTATTTCACGGAAGGAGCAAGCACATAGACATTCGCTATCATTTCATTCGGGAATGCGTAGAGAATGGTCATATCAATGTGGAACACGTTAGTGGAGAACTACAAAGGGCGGACATCTTAACGAAAGCCTTACCAAGACTGAAGTTTGTAACAATGCGACAAATGCTCGGAGTTCAAGACTTAGGTCGAAGCAACGATCAAGATTAAGGAGGAGAATGAAAAACAAATAATCTCGATATTGCTTCTTTCTCAAAGATGAAGGACCAAAGTTGACAAAATAGAACTTAATAACCGTTTGTTAGTTAAGTTAGTTAAAAAGTAAATTCTGTCAAAATGAAGGGGTCTGTCGATTTGTATGCAACCCTTTGAATAGTCACAATGGTTTAGTCACAACCATTCGTTTAGTATAAGTACTCATGTACATGTAACGATTACAAGTTTAGAACCGATTAATAGTTATTCAGATTTTACGTTTACTTGCAATTTCATATCGACTCTCATTTGGGACTAACGGTCATGATCAGTTTGAGAAATTTATCGAGAACTTTTGTTTTGAAAGACTTACTATTGAGCTCCTCATCAGGCGATTCCCAAAGAGAATTGATGGTCAGCCTGAAAACACTAGCATGAATATAGCGCTCATATCGAAAGCCAATGCACCATAGAGCAAACAACGTGGAACCATAACATCAGCGCTTCTAAAATTCGATTTGTTCTTGAATGTGAATAAATCGATTACTAAACAAACCATGCCACCGTGGCCAAAGAAAACAACCGGCACAAAGCTCCAAAATAACCATATACAACCGGAAGCTTAGTGAAGAGAACTTCATAGAAGAAGTTCAACTCAACCTCAACCACTTTAAATGCATCTTTAGCAGTCCGATTCAGGAAAAAATCTTGACTCTGGTTCCATTCCTTCCGACTGAAGATCAGATCAACCACGAGCCCTTTGAACGTTTGAAAGGATTGATAAGCATATTGCACTACTGATACGGTCAAAGCCATATTGCAAGTGCCAAGTGGGCTATGATTGTTCTGAGTGAAGACCATTTCCTACTTTACTATTGCATGCATGTAGTCCTTAAATCACGTTCCCATGTTATTGTTTGTTTTGTTAAGAGTAGTTATATAGTCAAGTCCATGTTCTCCTGAAAAGTAGCAAGTAGTTTATGTTTCCTTTCTTTAAATTGTGTACTCGGCATTTGATGAAAGAAGAGAAGATAAAATGTTTAAGAAAGGTTAGTAGTTTTAGTAGTATTAGAATTCTATTCCTTTATCTATTTCTTGGAGATTGACTGCCTCAAGTAGTCCCTATCAACCACCTCCAACTCAGTCAAATTCCCCTTTTTAGCTTTGTTTGATGATTTCACAGCTCTATCTGGCTCGGAAACCATTTCAATTCTAGTGGGTAGTTTAGGCATCCTCTTAGAGAAGTATTCATCCATGAGTTTTGCATAGTTGGGGCCCGGATCAGCACCTGTAAGCATTGAGTCTTTGAATCTATCAGCACTCGCAAGATATAGTGAACGTGTTCTCTCAGCGTATTTTATGATTCCTGGCATGAACATCAACATTGTGGGTAGCCGTAGGTTGTTTAAAATCGATTGAATAAACACATAGACCGCAGCTAAACACTGGAACAGGAGACCAAAAAGATGATGGAGCCATAACTCATTATCCTCCATTGCAAAAGCTGTGATGGTGTCGGGGCCACCAACGTATACTAAAAGAAACGGGGCCCAAAAGGAAAGAAGGTCCTCATTTTCTGGAGCTTGGCTCGAGCTGACAGGAGGCTCCCTTGGCTATTCGAGATTAGCCCAACAGCAATGTTAGCCGCCCAGTCAGCTAGCAAGTAGGCAGACCACAATGGCATTATTATCTAATTTGTATTTGTTCGTTTTCTGAATGGAGCAAAGAGAATTAGAAATGTTTGTAATGAAAGACTCAAGATAATGAAGCCTTGGAGATCCCAAGTTTCCCATAGCTGTTTCTATTTTGGAGGGAGCGGAATATCCACCAACATTCTCCTCATTTTTGGTACTATTCTAAAGCAATCCAGAGAATATCTACATGAGATTGAAAATGATAATTACGATCAGTTGTTGACCAATATAAAGTCAACTTGATTTTGCTACAGTTAATCTAAACTCTTGCATATTCTAATCAAGAGTTCCATCCACTTCGGGTATTTTTAGATTCTTAATCATAGATTACACAATACTACAAGCATATTGTTAAATTCTTTTAAGCATGTAACAGTATACTCGAACATATGGCTCAAGAATGGCTCTCACGGCTTTCCATATCGTTCTTTTACAAGTTTTGCATATTTTTGCCAAATAATGGAAACTGGAGAATGTGATGGGCATTAAGTTAATGATCATAATTACGTATGCTAATAAAGAATGTATTTGCTTATTTCTTCATCTTTTGACACCCAATATCAATTCCAGGTCTTCTTTAATTAACTGGTTTTTATGAACACGGAAGCTATAGAGAGAATTTGGGGGAAAAATGATTTTATTCGAATGAAGTTACAAGTACAAAAATGAAATACAACGGATACTTATAGCCAGCTAAGGCGGTTCCAACAAACTTTCAAACTAATTACATATTCTACCTTATACTATTAACTATATACAAACTAGTCCTTTAACTATATATGTACATATTCCATATCCCCCCCTCAAGTTGGATGATCAGAGAGTCCCAACTTGTGAGATAAAAAGGAATGTTGAGGACCATGAAGAGCCTTTGTCATGATATCAGCAAGCTGCAAATGTGTTGGAATGTAAGCAGTTTGAAGAAATCCTTCTTGTACTTTATCTCTAGTAAAATGACAATCTATGTCTAAGTGCTTTGTTCTTTCATGATAACAAGGATTTGCTGCTATTTGTTGTGCTGCCTTGTTATCACAAAACAATGTAATTGGAACCTTTACTGGAATGTGTAAATCTTTCAAAAGATAAGTCAACCAAATTAGCTCACAAGTAGTAGATGCCATACTCCTATATTCAGCCTCAGTGGAAGACCTTGAAACTGTGGCTTGTTTCTTAGTTTTCCATGATACTAATGAATGCCCCAAAAAAATACAATAGCCAGTTAAAGACTTTCTTGTCATGAGGCAAGATGCCCAATCTGCATCAGAGAAGCCTGTGACTTTCAACAAGGGTTGAACAGGATAGAAAAGACCCTTAGAAACAGTCCCTTTGAGATATTTGAGAAGGTGTAATGCAGCCTGCATATGAGTATTCTTTGGACTGGACACAAATTGGCTCAAATGTTGGACTGCATAAGATATGTCTGGCCTTGTCATGGTCAAATAAAGTAACCTTCCAACCAATCTTCTATACTGATCAGGTGCAGCCATAAGTGAACCTTTATCAAGTGACAACTTAAGCTTGGGAGGTAAAGGAGAGTTGACTGGTTTTGCACCAGTTAAACCAGCATCTTGAAGTAAGTCAGTGATGTACTTTCTCTGATTGAGATAAGTACCCTCTGGTAAAGAACTAATCTCAATTCCCAAAAAGTATTTTGCTAATCCCAAATCTTTGATAGTGAACTTAGCATCTAAAGCAGACTTAGTCTCATTAATAACTGTAGGGGTATTACCAGTGAGCAATATATCATCAACATATACTAAAACAACAGTGAATTCTTGTCCATTAGTCTTGACAAACATTGAATAATCATGTTTAGATTGAACAAATCCAAGTTGAATTAAAAACCTTGAAAATTCCTGATTCCATTGTCTTGAAGCTTGCTTTAACCCATATAAAGACTTTTTGAGTTTGCAAACTTGTCCTGGCTTAGCTTTAGTATAACCATCTGGTGGTTTCATGTAAATATCTTCATCAATATACCCATGTAAAAAAGCATTATTGACATCCATTTGATGTAAAGGCCAACCTTTTGCTGTAGCAATAGCAATAAGGACCCTAACAGTAGCAAGTTTAGCAACAGGGGAAAAAGTATGCTTGTAATCAGTACCTTCTTTTTGACTGAAACCCCTAATCACCAGTCTAGCCTTGTATTTGTCAATGCTACCATCTTGTCTGTATTTGATCTTGTACACCCATTTTGAAGAAATAGCTTTACAAGTTTCTGGCAATGTTGTAACTTCCCAAGTGTCATTGACTTCAAGAGCATGTATTTCAGTATCCATGGCTTTATTCCAATGAGGAGATGTACAAGCTTCTTGATAAGAAGTAGGTTCTTTATTGTCTAGAACTTGAGCTATAAAAGCAACATGAGATGCAGGCAAATGCTTGAAATCATCCTCCTTAAACAGTGGGTATAAAGATGATTTTCCATGTTTTGTGACATTGGAAGCATTATGCTTGGGTAGAACAAAATCCTTCAACCAAATGGGAGTTGTTGTATTCCTTTGAGATCTTCTTAAAGGAACATGATTATTGTTAGATGCAGGTGCAGGGACATCTTCAAAGTTGTCTGCAGCAGTAGATTCAGGTATGGGTTGTTCAGGCACATTTTGTGTTTCATCATTTGACTGAGGTATGTTTGGCACAGTTGATGAAATGGTTGATGCAGGTTCAAAATCATCATTATCAGTATATAATGGTGTAGGAAAAGGTTTGTTAGATTGCACAATTGGTGTTTCTGAGGTTAAGGCTTGTTTGAATGGAAAAATGTGTTCTTTGAAAATCACATCCCTGCTACAAAACACAACCTTTTTGTGCAAATCATATAGTTTGTAACCTTTCTGATTTGGTGGATATCCTATGAAGACACAAGGTATACCTCTAGGAGCAAATTTATCTTTATGAGGAGTAGTTATGGTGGCATAACACAAACAACCTATAACCTTTAAAGTATCATAAGTAGGTGCTTTGCCATGAAGTGCTTCAAAAGGTGTTTTCCAGGACAAAATTTTCATAGGCATTTTGTTGATAAGATAGGTAGCAGCTAAAATGCAATCTCCCCAAAAACTATTTGGTAAGTTAGCATGCAACTTCAATGCTCTTGCAGTGTCCAACAAATGTCTGTGTTTCCTTTCCACCACTCCATTTTGCTGTGGAGTATACACCATAGATCTTTGATGCAATATTCCATGAGATTGCATAAAAGCCAAACATTCTTTGTTCAAAATCTCTGTTCCATTGTCTGATCTAATGATTTTGGGCTTTGTGTGAAAATGATTAAAGATGTAGGCCACAAAAGAAGATAGAATACCAAAAACTTGATCCTTAGTATGAAGCAAATAAGTCCAAGTTGTTCTAGTATTGTCATCCACAATGGTATAAAAATATTGTGTACCATTTAGAGCTGGAGTTTTATAGGGACCCCATAAATCAACATGTAAAAGCTCAAAAGGAACAGAACTAGTAGTAGTACTTCTATTAAAAGGAAGTCTGTGATTCTTTGCTATCAAACAAGTATCACAAAAGAAGTCTGAAACATCAGTAGCCTTACAATCACTGATATGAGTCATCTTTGACAGAGAAGTAGTGACCCATTCTATCATGAAATACAGACAATTCAGATTGTGTTACACTAGAAACATTACTGGAACACTTATTAGCAAAAGAGTATTTCTGTAATTCAGAAAGATTAAAAGGAAGCTTGAAAGATGTAGGTAGTGATGAAGAAGCAGTGCAGGTGTAGAGATTGTTGATACCTTTCCCAAAAGCCACAACCTTATCAGTGGTAAGGTCCTGGAAAAGAAACCAATTAGGAAAGAACAGAGCAGCCATGTTTTGAGTATTCAATAACTTTCCAACAGAAAGAAGATTGAATTTGAAATCAGGCACATAGAATACATCATGTAGAGTTAAAGTGTCTGTGAGCTTGATATTACCAACCATTGTGACTTCCTTTCTACTTCCATCAGGCAAATCTACTGTAATTGGTTTTAAAAGGATTCTTATAGAACAGAACAAACTAAGATGTGGTGACATGTGATCAGAAGCTCCAGTATCCACTATCCATTTATATTTCATACTTATGCTATAATGACAGGATAAAGCATATGAATAACCACAAAACTTTATACCTGCATGATAAGAAGTAGAAGCCTCTTGTGAAACACCTTTTCCTTTGAACAGCTTCATAACTTCTTGACAAACAGCAGCAACCATCCTCTGATCTAACTCACCATTCTGTCCCATATTAATTCCATTTTCAAACTCCATATCAAAAGGAGTATCCTGCCCTTTATCAAGCTCAGCAGAAACATTATTAGCCACTCTAAAACTCTTCTTATTGTTTTTCTTCCCTTTGTACCAATCAGGATAGCCAATCTTCTCAAAACATTGTTCACTAGTATGACCATCTTGTTGACAATTAGTACAAAACCTTTTATCACTCTTACCACTACCCCTGCTTTCCCTTTTGTTAAACTGATTATTCTTAGCATAAAATGCAGTGGGTTCATGAAATGTGGTTGTAACCTGTTTTTGTTTCTCAACTTGCTGAACTATGTAATATGCCTTATTCACATTAGGTAGGGGATCCATGGATAGAATTTGACTCCTCACTGACTCAAAATCATCATTCAATTTCATCAAAAATTGCATGAGTTTAGATCTACTTTCCATTTCTAAGAACTTATCCAGAATACCACAAGTGCAAGCATTCATTTGTCCACAAGTACAAACAGGCATTGCATTCAAATTATGTAATTCATCCCAAAACTTTTTCATCTTATTGAAATAAGCAGCCACAGAAAGATTACCTTGTACCACATTACTAAGTTCTCTTTCAACCTGATAAATCAGAGGTCCATTACTTTGACCATACCTCTCACACACCTCCTTCCACAATTCATAAGCAGAATCAGCATAAAGAAAAGCATCAGATACCTCAGCAACCATAGAGTTCAGAATCCAACAAGTAACCATATAGTTACACCTCATCCACCTTTGATGCCTAGCATCCTGAACTGGTGGTTTCTGTCACACCCCGCCGAAGGCGGAAACGCGAGGTGCAACATAATCAATATACATCGCACAAGAGATATAGAACAATACCATAATTTACATTAAAGGAAAAGTATATCAAGTAAGTCAGTGATGTACTTTCTCTGATTGAGATAAGTACCCTCTGGTAAAGAACTAATCTCAATTCCTAAAAAGTATTTTGCTAATCCCAAATCTTTGATAGTGAACTTAGCATCTAAAGCAGACTTAGTCTCATTAATAACTGTAGGGGTATTACCAGTGAGCAATATATCATCAACATATACTAAAGCAACAGTGAATTCTTGTCCATTAGTCTTGACAAACATTGAATAATCATGTTTAGATTGAACAAATCCAAGTTGAATTAAAAACCTTGAAAATTCCTGATTCCACTGTCTTGAAGCTTGCTTTAACCCATATAAAGACTTTTTGAGTTTGCAAACTTGTCCTGGCTTAGCTTTAGTATAACCATCTGGTGGTTTCATGTAAATATCTTCATCAATATACCCATGTAAAAAGCATTATTGACATCCATTTGATGTAAAGGCCAACCTTTTGCTGTAGCAATAGCAATAAGGACTCTAACAGTAGCAAGTTTAGCAACAGGGGAAAAAGTATGCTTGTAATCAGTACCTTCTTTTTGACTGAAACCCCTAATCACCAGTCTAGCCTTGTATTTGTCAATGCTACCATCTTGTCTGTATTTGATCTTGTACACCCATTTTGAAGAAATAGCTTTACAAGTTTCTGGCAATGTTGTAACTTCCCAAGTGGCATTGACTTCAAGAGCATGTATTTCAGTATCCATGACTTTATTCCAATGAGGAGATGTACAAGCTTCTTGATAAGAAGTGGGTTCTTTATTGTCTAGAACTTGAGCTATAAAAGCAACATGAGTTGTAGGAGGAGATAAGAGCTCATAGAATTGGGGAGATATGTATGCCACCTCATGAATTGTTAAGGAATACACCCATCATCCACGCAAGTAATACATACACCAATTAACCGGTAAAAGATAGTTAGGGAGTAAGGAAATCTAAGTAAACACATTTGTCTCCATATAAGTTTTCACAACCACAATAGTTTA
>LBNU01003741.1:0-10462 GCA_014162995.1 Artemisia annua | reverse complement strand
CAAATATTACCCTACCGGGGCAAATGATAAACTCGGTTAAGGTTCGGTTTCATGAGCTCTATGTTATAATCTAATAACCGACAAGTACTGATCATACTTGTTACCCGATGAATGATACTTGTATTCACTTTATTATTACTAAACTCTATAAATTCACTCAACATTATTTGTTGACTTTTAGCATGTTTTATCTCAGGTCCGTAAGTACCTCAACTTGGATGGGCCGCGCAAGGAAAGATTATCGATTAAAGATGGCTCATGTTTTTAAATGTTTATGTTCTAAAATATTAAAGACTTTTATTATCATTGTATCTTTTAAACTTGTAAACTTTTGGACTTCTTGTAAAACATAATAACCTTTCAAGGTTTATGTTTATTAAATATTTCATGTATGAAAACTTGTTTATTATGTTTGTACTATGTGATCGATATATAGCACCTCATGTCCCTTCCGCTGCAAACCTAAAAATGGGGGTGTTATACGTCGTCACGTGTTAATTCACAAAAACTTTCTGGAGCGTCTCGTGTAATCTCATATCCAACTCTTTGTCAAAGCGTGACGCCGTCAGGTACAATTTCCAGCATGATTTTGGGACTTTGTCGTTTTCTTCACTTTTATGCTCAAAAACCGTCCAAAATACCTTATTTTCCAGATTTCTTCTCCAAAGTACCTAAAATGACAAAATGAACGATTTAAGGCAATATTTGATCAAATAATTACGGATTAGGGCTTAAATGACCCCCTAAAAGTGTAACACTTTTCGCCTCATCAAATACCCTTACACTTGAGATTTGCTTGTCCTCAAGCAAATGCGCTTTTATTCCAATCAAAATATGAACTAGGGGTCATTTAACACTAATATAAAAGTAATTACAACAAATAGTTATTCCACCCTAGTCATAAAAAGCACGAAAATCATACACTAGCCCTTAGCAAATAGATTACCATAGGCTTGGGAAAGGATCAAAAACCTCCTCCATTTAGCGTAAGCACCTAAGATAAACTATCAAATAGGGCTTTTCAAGGGTTGTTAGGTGAAGGGATATGATAAACACGGTTTGTTGGGATAAAGGGTATTTTTAGTGGTGGCGAGTTAACTATCTTAGTCAAATACATGCACAACGTGGCGTTGCTAAGCCAAGACTCGACTCAAGACAATATGTACAAGATATGACTCAGCTTAGCAACCATGTAATCAATAAGACAATTAACTAAGGGTTTAAACAAATGTTGTCACAATAATGCACCAAAAGTGAGTGCATACAAGGTAGGCTAAGGCGATTTGGGTGTACATTTGGGTTGGATTGTAAACAAACGAAAAGATAGGCTCTAAGGGGTGTACTAGGGGTATCGTGTACTAAAAATGAGTACAACGCTAAGGGTGTGGGAGAATTACTTGACCAATGTAGCCAATGTAATTATATTACAAGTGTAAAACAAAGGTTTTCCTAATGCCTCTTATCATGTAGTAGATCTACCTATACGAATGTAGTCTCACTAGCGGATTTGGGATGGTCACTAACGCAAGTTCTATAATCTAATTACTACCGATACACACACAAGCATATTAAATAAACTTAGTAGATCGCTAGCGCGAGTCTTTGACGCTTCAACTAATGGATGGTCACTAGTGCGCTTCTTGGATCGCTGGTGTGTTATTTGCATAATGGATGGTCACCAAGTCATACACTAGATCGCTAGCGCGTTAGTCAATTAATCTAACACTCGGATGGTCACTACCTTATTTATAAAAAAATTTGAGTGGTACGGTTTTTACGCTAGTAATAAAATTTCCTATCTATGAGACACTTATTATATCTAAAGTTTCACTCCTATATGTTGCAAAAAAAATTAACTTTGGCGCTAAAATTGCCCTAACAAATATTTCTCTCAGTTTTATTACACATCTACCTTTAAACAAACAAAAAATCAAGTGTAATTGCATTTTCTGAGGTGTCTACATTTACCCCCTTACACTTAAACCGAACATTGTTTCACATAAAAGATATAAAAGTAAAGAAAATGAAATAATGAAACAAATGCTCCCTTGATTCGTTTGATGTGGATCGTGTGGTAACATGTTTAGATCTTCTTCCAAGATGATGTAAAAGCTTCAAGATCAAGGCGACGCCAAAAACTTGATGTCATGAACTTGATTCCATGTTCATCTTCTTGTCAAATATAACCTGTTAAACCTGAGAAAACAATCTAGGCAAACCTTGTGTAAAATCGGCGGCAAAATCTATATAGGGATGTAATGCTTGTGGAATGAAAGTTTGCAGATTCCTGGAATTAAAGATGCAGTAATTTTTATAATCCGACAGAAAAACTAAATTTTAAAAACTTTTTCTGGAATCAGTACCTGACGCCGTCAGGTTTTAAAGCCTGACGCCGTCAGAACTGATCTGACAGAATTCTTATGTTTAGTTTCCTGAAAATTTCTGGAAAAACAAATACATTAATTCCTGGAATCCTGCAAAATTTCATTATGACTTGATACAAGCATTTGACTCACACAAATACTAATATGTATGTTCACTTTATATTGCTACAATTCATGTCCCATTCGTTCTTAATAACCAATTTAGATTTCCCTTACACTTATCTTTTGCAAAATACCTTTATACGTAGCTAAGACGAAGTTAAAAACAAAATAAAGCATTTTCACAATGTAATTTGAAGCATGAATTGTTAGCAATAAAATTAAAACATACATACGGAAACAAATAAAATCAAATAAACAAACAAACAAAACAAATAAAGTTTGGGTTGCCTCCCAAGAAGCGCTTTTCTTTATTAACGAGTCTTGTAGCTAGACTCAAAGTCACGGTCTATTACGTGACCCCATCGTTGGTCACGGTTTCTAGGTCATCATCGGGTTTAGTCTTATATTCAGGACCTAGTTGCAAGCATTCTTTGTAGAAACCAAATATTCTACCCATAACATAGTCTACTCCCCTACGTCTATCCTCATCGTTTCTATAGTAGACCGCTTGCTTATGCTCCTTTTCTATGTTTGATAAAAGCCGGAATTGCTCTATCTTATATGGCATTTGGTATGCTACCTCATCGGTCTCGTCTTTGAATCTAACTATCCTTAGAGATGGGTTATAATTCATCTTAGAGGCTTCAACAAACGGCTTACCAAAAACTACTTGAGTCAAGCATGCGTCTACTACCGGACGAATATCTTCTACGATCACAAATTCGGTTACATAGGTNACATAGTCTACTCCCCTACGTCTATCCTCATCGTTTCTATAGTAGACCGCTTGCTTATGCTCCTTTTCTATGTTTGATAAAAGCCGGAATTGCTCTATCTTATATGGCATTTGGTATGCTACCTCATCGGTCTCGTCTTTGAATCTAACTATCCTTAGAGATGGGTTATAATTCATCTTAGAGGCTTCAACAAACGGCTTACCAAAAACTACTTGAGTCAAGCATGCGTCTACTACCGGACGAATATCTTCTACGATCACAAATTCGGTTACATAGGTAAAGTTTCCTACATACACACGCAATCCTTTTACTCTCCCCACAAAGTTACTCATCCAACCCGTGTTGGGACGTATCCTAGGTCCAAGTTGCTTTTTCATTATCCAATTGTAATGGATCCTAGTCATGATGTTTATGGGGGATTTAAGGTCTATGTAAGCTTTCCACACATGCACATGACCAATGTTGCATGGTATGTTGATGTTGGATGGGTCACCCATCTTAATAATTGGATTACCTAGGAAGTATGGTGTCTCAGGGTCATCGAATAAATCCTTATGGTATGCACGTTCTTCCTTAGTGGGCAACCTATTGAAGTAGTCCTTTCTATCATCTACTTCTTCTACTTCCCTTTTCTTACTCTCCTCAACTTCCTTAATTTCATCCCTATGTTCACTATCTACTTCATTTTTATCGATTGACTTAATAGTGACAACGTTAACAAAGTGGACATGTTTGGATGATGAGGGGTCCGGTACTTGTGTTCCTAACGTCCTTATTTGGTGGTGACAACCCTTGGTTGTTGAGGGCTTTCAATAAGTTGTATATTTTATTTGTTATCTCCGTTTGTTGTTGATTAAATCCGGATTCGAACTTAGTTATACGAGCTTCTTGAGATGCCATAAACTTAGACATCAATCCTTCGAGATTATTGGTACTACCATAGTTATTGGAAGGATTGCTATTGAAAGTACGGTTTGAGGATGAACCGCTTGATTGGAAACGATTAGGTGGATTGGAAGAGTTGTTTTAGGGCATGTTTTGGTTTTGTTTTCACCTAAAGTTTGGGTGATTTCTCCGAGAGGGATTGTAAGAATCATCGTAAGGGTTTGGCTCGGGTTTGAAAGTGTACCACTTTTCTCCCGCTCCATCGGTACGCGAGGATGCGTAGTCCGCAAAAGCTTGTTTGGGGAGTTCCATGCAATCATGAGTGTCGTGGGGACCACTACAATACTCACATGAAGAAGTGATTTTGTTCACTTGGCTTGAAGATTTAGGAGCTTCGTAGGATTTCATGAGAAACTTGACTTGGTCCTCAAGTTCCATGATCCTATGGTCGGAAGTGCTTGGATTATTCGAAGGCAAAGATATTGCCTTGGCCGTTTTGTTCAAATCACGGGAATCGTTTCAACTTTCGTTGTCATAGAGAGCAAGATCTTCTATGAGTTCCCATGATTGTTCTGCACTAAGATCACGTAGCTTGCCACCGGCCGCTTGGTCAATGGTTTGCTTCGTAGGGATATTGATATGGTCATAGAAAATTTAGACTTGGAGCCAAAGGTCTATGCCATGGTGAGGGACTTTTTGGAGTAAGTCCTTGAATCGAGTCCATGCCTCGTAGAGGGTTTCGCCTTGACGTTGTTGGAACATCAAGATTTCATTCCTTAGCTTTGTGGTTATCCCCGGTGGGAAAAATTGAGCAAGGAAGCAAGTGGTTAGATCATCATCCCAAGAGGTAATGGATCCTGCGGGACGTTCTAGCCATTGACTAGCTTGGTCTCGCCGAGAGAATTGGAAGAGACGTAATCAGGTAGTCTCTCGAGTGTCAACGTCAAGGTCTATGGAATCTACGATCTTAAGGAAATCCTTTAGGTGTTGATTTAGATCTTCGGAACGAAGTCCATGGAATGCACATCCGCTTTGCACCAACCGGATGGTGTCGGATCGCAAGGGAGACACATTGGCTCCTTGGGTGAGCTCAATGGTGTTTCGATAGCCTTGGTGGCTAGGACGGGAGTATTCTCCTAAAGTGCGGGCTCTAGGAGGTGGGTTTGGTTGGGGTATGTTTTGTTGTGGTGGGTTGTTGGGATCAAGGATATTACCACCTTCCATGATGTCGGATGGTAATGGTTACCAACAAAGACACAAAGAAAAAGATAGACTAAAGAAAACCTAGAAAAATAAAATAAAAATCTCACTAGAACGGAGTCTGATGAGTAGACCTAAGTAAAAATAAATTTCAACCTAAACAATAACTATTCCCCGGCAGCGGCGCCAAAAACTTGATGCGTGGGTTTTGCAACTTTCGCAGTCGGTTTTANGATAGACTAAAGAAAACCTAGAAAAATAAAATAAAAATCTCACTAGAACGGAGTCTGATGAGTAGACCTAAGTAAAAATAAATTTCAACCTAAACAATAACTATTCCCCGGCAGCGGCGCCAAAAACTTGATGCGTGGGTTTTGCAACTTTCGCAGTCGGTTTTACCTCTCAAGGGATCTTGAGAAGCTTAAAACCCCCACCAGGCAGCGTATATGAGCGATGTAGTATAGTGTAGTGGCAAGTACCGGGGGATTGATCGTTCTCTCGGGGAATAGTGTCGTTAGGATTGAAAACTACTCTAATTTAGGTCTAAAGGTTGAGGGATGATTCTTTTTGTATTTTTATATTTTATGGAAAGCAAGTAAAAATCTCGGGTATTTGGAAGAGTGGGCGGAATTAGTTGCTAGTCAACTAACCCAAATATCTACTAATGAAAATAAAATAAAATAACAAGAAAAGTAAATTGGTTCTGAAACTTATATGGAGAAAAGTGTGTTTACTTAGATTTCCTTACTCCCTAGCTATCTTTTACCGGTTAATTGGTTTGTTACAATTGTGTGGATGACGGGTTGTATTCGTTTAAACCATTCGTAGGGCCGTGTACGATTTTCCCTAACTCTATAAGCTCCTAATTCACTTCTATGTCGAGCCGACTAAAAGTTCCTAACATGAGATCACTAGAACTCACTTATGCATTAAATACAACCATATAATCGTAGTACACATCCGATTCATGTTTCTTAAGACGTTCAAGCAAGTTACCGTATAGGAGGTTAGCCAGTTTTCTTAAGCCTAACATCGACATCACCCACCCACAACAATCAATAACACACACAAGAGAAACCTAGCCTAGCATGTTAAAGTAAAGACAAGCATAAGATATAATCAAGCAACACATAGACATATTGATTGATTTGAAAGGAGACTTATCTTTAATTGAACATGAATGATTCAAGGGTGAAAAACCCTTGAAAATACAGTAAAATTCGACCTAGGGTTTATCCCTTAAGTTCTCCCAAAAGTTGCACACCAATAAATGAAAATTAGAAAACTACATATAAATTTTACAACTTGACGGCGTCACGTTTTAGCATGTGACGCCGTCACCTCGCCACCAAAAACCTTCTTGGATTGCTCAGATCCATTCTTGACGCCGTCCCCCTTTAAATCTCTCTGGGCCGTCTCTCTTTAGGATAAAACATGACGGCCTAGGCGTCACAAAGCGTGACGCCGTCACGTGTTAATTCACAAAAACTTTCTGGAGCGTCTCGTGTAATCTCATATCCACCTCTTTGTCAAAGCATGACACCGTCACCTCGTAAAGAGTGACGCCGTCAGGTACAATTTCCAACATGATTTTGGGACTTTGTCGTTTTCTTCACTTTTATGCTCCAAAAACGTCCAAAATACCTTCTTTTCCAGATTTCTTCTCCAAAGTACCTAAAATGACAAAAGGAACGATTTAAGACAATATTTGATCAAATAATTACGAATTAGGGCTTAAATGACCCCCTAAAAGCGTAACACTTTTCGCCTCATCATGGAGGAAGAAGATAATCGTAACACTTGCTACGCTTGTGTGTGGACTCATATAACACTTCGATTCTTGACGATTTCGAGTGTTCTTCTCTTGCACTTTGATATAGAGGATGAGAGAATCACTTATAAACACATACCGACATGTTATAGTGATAAAAAACAGAAGAAAGAAAGAACATAAAGTTTTTGTGCTAAGAGGCTTAGTTTTCTAAAAGGGACAGTTCTGTATTTATAGGTGCCAGGAGGAGCGTGGGCGGTCCCTTAAATATTTGACGGTTCTTTATCGCTAAGGGACCGCCGGTCCATTTAAGGGTCCGTCCCGACAGACGCTCCTCTTTTTGTCGCTAACGTGATGAAAGTTTGTTGGGTTTTATATTTGAGTTGATAATGACAAAACTGCAAGTGAAGAATGAAGACAATGTAAAAGACAAGGGACTTGCTTTACAAAGAAGTTTTTACATTATAGTCCTTTGTGGTATTTTTGTAACCCTAATCCTCTAGTATATAAACACTGAAAGTGTGTGTGTGTGTGGGGGGGGAATACCAGGCGTGGGTTTGCCTAGGTATATGTTTAGTCGACTTATGTTTAGCCCCAAGGTCATTGATCTTGTTTATAGTTCTTTAAGTAACCGTATTACCATTGATCAAATAGTATTGGGGCTATTGGTTGTATTTGTAATAGTGGTTAGAGATGATGACAAAGAACCTTAATAATAACAATGATATATTGTTTAATCCGCTGCGTAGTATATTCTTTATCATTGTTATTTTGCTCCATCGGTAATCCTAGATCATGGTCTAAACAACCAAGAGTCCAAAACGGTCCTTGAAACTATTTTTATTGTAACGTTTATAGTTTCTATCAGGTGGTATCAGAGCGGGGGGCTCTCGATCTAGGGATCTACAAGGTTATTCGAAGAAAAAAAAGAAAATTCGAATCTGGTGCATATGTTCGTATTTTTCTGCAGCACTGTTTTCACAAAGCAAAAGCTCGTTCGTTAACCGTTGGATCGGGCTAAAATTTTGCTGAAGCTTCTTGGTATATCTAGCTACAATCTCACCGAAGGGATCATCAATTGGAGCTTTCAATCAAAAGATATTCGTTGTTGAAAACTGTTGCAGAGAGAGGTAAAATGTTTCGAATTTTTAGGGTTGTCTTGATTTCAACTTCTTAACTTCGTGTTTACTTGACTTGATTCATTATGGAAGTTGGTTATATGTGTATGAGGTATCTAATTCATGGAAGAATAGCAGTTTTGGATTGAATATAATTGTTCAGTTATTAGGGTTTCATAGGAGCACTTTAGAATCTGTTTTCTCATAACTGGTAATGTTCAAAGAAAAACCTAGTAAACCCTAGTTATTTACTCTCAACTTGATGACAAGATGGAAAAAGTTTTTATTAGGGTTTGATCCTACTTCATTATAATCGTTTCTGTTAAGAATTTTTACAGAAGTCAAGAGTTTGTTTGTTGATTGTCATAGTATCTTTAACACTGGACGTCTCACTATCAAGGAAGGTTCTGAATAGTTTGGATATGAATTTATTAATTCTCATGATGATGTGAGGATTTATGATATGTCTTAAGGAAAAAACATTGTTGTGAAGTACGGTTACTGGAGCATATATGTTACTGGATTCAGAGTGACGTTACTGATGGATTAAACATAATAAATTCATGTTTACTGCATTTTGAAGTACCTCTACTCTTTATGACGTATGTGGTTACTGGTAGATCTATTTGTGGGTGAGAGATGTTTAGTCGAATGATGTTACTGGTACTTACTGTCTTACCTAATGGGAGTAGGGCTACAAGCAGGCTGTGATTTTCATTAGGTTACCGCTAACATCACTCAGTTAGTACCGGTCCTTCTCAGTTTGTACTACTCCATATACATTACAAGTTTGTACTGTTGCCCAAATAAGTTTGTACTGCTACGCTATTTTGTTTGTACTGCTCTCCATTTTAGCACGTTAGTACTGCTCTCCAATTCAAGGGTTTTATGTTGCTGTTCTTGTGATGGAACTAGTTTGCATCTGGTAACTTCTTTAAGATGCTGCTCGTTTTGACTTTTCTGTTACTATGGTTACGTATATGTGTTTCATGGATTAATTGTGCAAAATGGTTGATGAGTGCTCAAACACTCTGTGGAAAACTAGAAGGGGGGTTGAATAGTTTACCTCTTTTTATCGTTAATTATCTTGTTAAAATCTTATTGAAACTTTCGTGTAAACAAGATTTAGATTTGACGTTATAATCAAGACAATATGAATGTAAGTATGCAAAAGATAAAGGAAGGAACAATCAAACCACAACACGATAGTTTATCGTGGTTCGGCTACAAGGCCTCACTTGTCCTTGCCCTACGTCCATGCCCCGAGTATCCAACTCGAGAGTTTCAAGCACTATCAACAGTCCTTTATCCGCGGGAGAAACCTTACACGTCGCTTACTATTTTACCCGACCACTAGCCCTAGATGTAGAGTTCACTTTTAACCAAGGTACCCAACCCATACCCACCACCAGATTAGTTCACTTTCACCAAAGGGTACCACAATCCCTTTGCCAATTTGTATTTTAAAGCACCATACAAAACATAAACGAACACTAAAAACCGATCAACTAATACCCACAAAGAATCGGAAAAAAGGCCTAGTATTAAGAATCCCTATTGAATTCCTTAAATCAATGCTAGCTCTGATTCAGTTTCACTGACAATCGAAATACAACTTTTGCCATTGGCAAATACACGTTATGAAAAGCCTGTAACCAAATGAAGTCTAAACGTAGAACTTTTCATATTCAACTCTAGACAATCTAAATCAAAAAACAAACTTCACACATAATAGTTTCTGACCAACACACATAGACACCTCTTAACGCGTAGTCCAAACGAACTATATATAACTGCAAATATTCGTCGTAGAAAAACAATACTAAATTGGATAAATCATAATCCACGTAGACATAAAAGCAACCTGAAATCAACAAATTCCAAGATAAAAAAGCAAAAAAAAAAAAAAATGGAAACTCGTGTATATCAACTTTGAATTAAAGGGAATGAAGAATCTATCCCCGCTGTAGGCTGGCCGGAACGCGGTAACTTCACCTCCCAAGCAAAATAATGGTGTGCTTCTTCAATGACTTAAGGCATTCCAAGGGACCCCCGCCCTCAGTGCACATATAAAAACCTCCACACAACTTAAACATCGACGACACCACGAACGTCCGCCCTCATGGCTGACAACCACTCGTTGAAAGAACAATTGAAGCAGGCAGATCTGTATTCAAACTTTAGACTTGCTCTACATACACATATATGGCGTCAAACGTCGATCAATTTAGTTCTTGACTCGCTTAATGCGCACCCCCCAATCAG
>LBNU01003739.1:0-11875 GCA_014162995.1 Artemisia annua | reverse complement strand
CACTAAGCTAGATGTCGAGTTCTTTTACAAGGGTACAACCACTCCCATCGTCGCTTACACTTTTACCGACACTAAGCTAGATGTCGAGTTCTTGACCAAGGGTATAACCACTCCCGCTATATTTTGTGGCCCAACATAAAAACCTTGTGTTTTATGGCACAAACACATAAACCATCTAATCTATATTAAGATGATACAAAGATGATCCATGACATAAAAGTCAAATGGATATGCATGTCTAATCTACATGAACTTCTTGAATAAGAAGTCTTCAACCATTGAGGATTTCAAGTGCCCTTGAATCTTCATGTGTTGGAATGCTTTAATGAATGACGACTTCAAGATCTTGTAACCTTCTTGGTTGATCATGAAGTATGATATGCTTACAACAATGATGAATGTTAGCAACATTATGATCATTATGTAAAAGGTGATCTACATGGTTTCCTACTTATCTATGTGTGTGTGGTTTTTCATCAAGTTTGCAAGTAAACCATAAATTCCTATTTATAGACAAACTTACAAAGGGGTTTTCCAAACCATGTTCCAAAACTAACAAAGATAAAACCATGTTCCAAAACCATGTTCAAGATTATCTAAGTCAACACACTATATGTCAAATCAATAACATCTCTTACAAGATCTATGACACATTTTACATGATCTTTGACCAAGATAATTTCCAAATATCTTTCTATATTTATGTCTAGTCTAATCAAGATGTTTCCAAGTCAACTACAATCTATGACACATCTTACATGATCTATGACAAAGATATTTTCCATTTAATGAATAATACATTTAGACAAATGTATATACTAACTTAAAAAGGTAAGTTACTTGTATATGAAAAATATATTAGTTAGCTATATAATATTTAGTAGGTTACTAAGAATGTTTTATGTACTTATGTTGTTATAAGACACTTTTTATATATTGTAACCTTACTAATATTATTTAGACACCTAATGTGGCACTTATTTTATTTGACACCTAAAGTGCACTTTGACACCTAAAATACTTAAAGACCCAAAAAGTATTTTAGTCATTCTAAGTGGTTGGTCAAGGGGTTTGATCATAATGCTACATAAAAAACATGTACGAACCTGTGTTGTAGCATACGATGACTCGAGACGTTGAGAGGTGTTGAATGTTTGTTGAGACGAAGTATGATTACAAGTAACTTGTACATTTTATGTTATGTATCAAGTTATACGTTTGTCATCAATCAAAACAAACAAGACTGTATAGATTAAATATCGTAATATTTGCACTAACAAAGTCTTATATTGGCTGTTTGAGAACAGTTTGGTTTGTAAACTTTTTATTTATTAATCTAAGTGATCAGATTCAGTTTTTCTACATGGTACCAGAGCCAGGTTGCTCTGAAAAATTATTTTGAAAAAATTAGGGTTTGGGTAATTTGGGGCTTTTACATTTTAAAGGTTCCAGTGGTCGATTAAGTTCCTTAATCGATAGAATTGGTGATATTTGTTTTGATTGTAAGTGGTTCTAGTGATTTGCCCTAATTTGAAAATTAGGGTTTGGTGGATCTTGGTTGGTGGATCTGGGTTCACTGTGTATATCTGCTATATCCCTAGACTAAGTGAATCTAGGGTGTAGTAGGTTTGGTTCCGCTGCTGCTTTGCTTTGCGTACTCTGTAACACCTCTCACGCTTTTTAATCTTCTTGTAATTTATTTTATCTTGTTTAGATTGATGGGGAGTAGGATGTGAGAGATTGTTGAAGTTGATTGTTTGGTGTNTTTTATCTTGCTAGTAGATAAAGCCCTTGACCTGCCACTTTGAGTGGTAAGGAAGCCTGGGAACTTCTTTCTTCCTTTCTTGTTTATCTGTTTTAGTTTTCTGGGTGCTTACTTGTTTAGTTTTGCTGTGTGCTTGCTTGTTTCATTATGTCCTTGCATAATAGTACTCCACCTGATTCTGTTCAGGATTCTGATGCAGAGGAAGATGATGTTACACCTGTCACACTTATTAGTAAACTTGATATCAGTCATCCTCTGCATTTACATCCTAATGATTCTGCTACATTAACTGTTATATCTATAAAATTAAAAGGAACTAAGAATTATAATGTGTGGTCTTGTGCTATGTTGTTAGCTCTTGAAGGTAAAAATAAGACTGGTTTTATAGATGGGACTTGTAGGAGGTCTCATACTGATGATGTTTTAGGCAGACAATGGGCAGGGTTAATGCTATTGTGTTGGGTTGGATCTTAAATTCTATATCTGAAGAATTATTTCTAGGGTAAATTTTCTCTAAAAAGCTTCTGATGTTTGGACTGAGTTAAAAGAAACCTTTGATAGAGTTGATGGATCTGTCACCTTTAATTTGCATCATAAAATCAACTCATTGTCTCAAAATGGCTCATCTATTGCTGAATATTTCAATAAGCTAAGTACTTTGTGGAAACAATTTGATGCCCTTGTTAAACTACCTAGATGTACTTGCCATGCTGCTGATGACTTTAAGAAACATAATCAGTTAATGAAGTTAATGCAGTTTCTAATGGGTCTTGATGATTCCTATATGCAAATTAGAAGCAACATTCTATCTAGAGACCCATTGCCTGATGTCAAAGGGGCCTTTGCTATTATCTCTAGTGAGGAGTCTCACAGAGCTGTGGTTTCTGGTTCATCAGGGACTGGGGTCTCTCAAAGATCTTAGTCTTCTGTGTTTCATTCCAATGTGCCCAATAGAGGGAGCTCACAAAGGCCTCAAACCAATGTGAACTCCTTCAGACCCAATAATGCCTCCAGGACTAATAATAATGGTAACAATAGGGCTGCTGGTGGTTCTACTCTTGTCTGTGAGCATTGTGGTTTTAATGGGCATACTGTCGACATATGTTTTAAAGTGATTGGGTACCCTGCTAATTGGGAAAAAAGAAACAACAACACTAGAAATTTTTCTAACGAGGGCACTCAAAATTTCAACAAAAGGTTTATTAATAATAACTCTGTTGGATCTAGNTAATGGTAACAATAGGGCTGCTGGTGGTTCTACTCTTGTCTGTGAGCATTGTGGTTTTAATGGGCATACTGTCGACATATGTTTTAAAGTGATTGGGTACCCTGCTAATTGGGAAAAAAGAAACAACAACACTAGAAATTTTTCTAACGAGGGCACTCAAAATTTCAACAAAAGGTTTATTAATAATAACTCTGTTGGATCTAGCTCTCTTTCAAACCTCTCAGATGATCAAATTTCTAAACTTTTATCTCTTATCAAAGACACTTCTGTTAATGATGATGATAAAGGCAAAGGGGTGCATGCCAATATGGCAGGTATTGTTTTTAACAACAGCAAGTTCTTTAATCAAAATTTCCAAAGATTTTTTTGCAACAACAGTAAGACCAGGTCTGCACTTGTTGCAACTGGTATTATTGTTGACTCTGGTGCAAATCAGCATTTAACATACACTGATAAGTCTTTGGTTAATGTTCTAGACATTTCCAACCTTGGAATAAAAGTCTCACACCCAAATGGAACTGAGGCTTTGATTACAACGGTTGGAAATATGGTTCTAACCAAAAACTTAACTTTGTATGATGTGCTGGTTGTTCCTGAATATTGTGTGAGTCTCATATCTGTTCACAAGGTTGCTAGAGATAGCAAATTTGTCATTGCCTTTGATGAATCTAAGTGCTATGTGTTACCTCAGGATTTGAAGGGAATGAATGTTCTGGGGATTGGTAAACAAAAGGATGGGTTATATTATTTTGATGGAGATCAAGGTAGTAACCTAACTGTTAAAAATTTTAAGTCTAGTTGCTTCTTATCTAAATATTTGTGGCATTGCAGGCTTGGTCATCCTTCTGACCAAGTTCTAAAGGTTTTAAACAAAGATATTAAGTTTGATAACAAAATTAATGTGGAAATTTGTGAAATTTGTCAAAAGGCTAAACAAACCAGAGAACCTTTTCCTTTAAGTGAGCATAAGACCTCTATGCTTGCAGACCTTGTCCATCTTGACCTTTGGGGACCCTATCGGGTTACTAGTAAAGAAGGATATTGGTATTTCTTAACCATTGTTGATGATTACACCAGGGCTGTTTGGGTGTACTTGATTAGGGCTAAAACTGAAGTGTTTGATTGTGTTTATGCCTTTTTTTAATTTGATCAAAAATCAATTCAAGAAAACTGGAAAATTTTTAGAAGTGATAGTGGTACAGAATTTGTTAATCATAAGTTTAATGAGTTTTGCATCACTAATGGCATAATACATCAGACTTCTTGTGCTTATACTCCCTAACAGAATGGGATTGTGGAAAGGAAACATAGGCATCTGCTTAATGTTGTCAGATCCCTTCTGTTTCAGGGGGAATTCCTTTGAATTTATGGTCTGAGTGTATTCTTACTGCTTGTTACCTTATTAACAGGTTGCCTTCTTCAGTGCTGAATGGGAATTCTCCTTATAATATGGCTTTTAATAGAAAATGTTCCTTAAATCACTTAAGAGCTTTTGGTTGTCTACGTTTTGCTACTGTGCTTAATAATCATGATAAGTTTAGTAGCAGATCTGAAAAATGTGTGTTGGTTGGCTATGCTTCTTTTAAAAAAGGATATAAACTTTTCAGTCTTGAAAGGAAACAGTTTTTGTACTCAAGAGATGTTGACTTCTTTGAAAATGTGTTCCCTTTTAAGACTGATTCTGTGATTGAGACTTGTCAAGATCTGGATCATACAAATTTTTTTTGATAAGGTGGTGTATGAGGATCTTGACATGCCCTATGATGAGAAAAATATAAATGATAAACCATCTGGTGATGGAAACAAACATGCTAACTCTCCTAGTGTTAGCAAGAATTCTTTTCTTGATGGCAGTCCCACAATTGACCCTTTTGAGGATGAGTTGGGGCATCCTCAGGGTTCCAATGGTTCTGCCCTTGAAAATGAGGTGTCTGCAACACTTGAGAATGAAAATGCACATTCTGAGGGTACTTTTCAAAATAGTCCAATCACAGAATCTCAAACAAATTTGCAAAATCAACCTGTTAGAAGATCTGAAATATCTTCTGTTTTTCCAAACAAGTAAATGATTTTGTGGTTAACTCCAAAGTTAGATATGGTCTTGAAAAATTTGTTAGCTATGCCAATCTTAGTTCTGAAAACTTTTGCTTTATAACAAAATTAAACAAGCTTTCAGAACCCAAAAATTATTGGGAAGCCAGCAAAGTTCAGCACTGGAAAGAGGCAATGAATACAGAAATGGATGCTTTATATGAAAATGACACCTTTGAGATTGTTGAATTGCCTTGTGGTAGAAAGGCTATTGGTTCTAAATGGGTTTATAAGATTAAATACAAGTCTAGTGGAGAGATTGATAGATTTAAGGCTAGCTATTGGTTCTAAATGGGTTTATAAGATTAAATACAAGTCTAGTGGAGAGATTGATAGATTTAAGGCTAGACTTGTTGTCCAGGGTTTTTGTCAAAAGGAAGGTGTTGATTTTGATGAAACCTTTTCTCCTGTGGTTAAAATTGTCACTATTAGATGTGTTATTAACTTGGCTGTTCAACAATCTCGGCCCATTTTTCAACTGGATGTCAATAATGCTTTTTTGTATGGTGACCTTGAGGAAACTGTCTATATGAAACTACCTCCAGGTTACTTTGATGAAAATGACAACAGAGTGTGTAGACTTAAAAAATCTTTATATGGCTTAAAACAGGCATGTTAGGTCACCATATTAGTAAACACAAGTATTCAAATGAGAGAAATGAGATGAGAAATAGACTTGGTTGATTAAGATCAATATGAAAAATGAAAGAACAAGAGTTTCCTTAAGATATGAAATTAACCAACAATATTAAAGAGTTACATAGTGTCCTATTTATAGAAGAGGGATAGGGCAGCACTCCCTTCCTTCCCTATCTTCTATGTCGTGGGCTTTCAAGGCCCATTGGACATCTTATTAGACTTAAACATAAACCATACGAGTAACTAAATAACGTAGCTAATTATGATAATTCTAGCAACCTATTACATTGACTGAAATGACCGAGACTTGACTGAATAGTTGAAAACTATGATCCTAACAATCTCCCCCTAAGGATCGGTCATGAAGGATTGTTGAAGGATAGAAGTTCGTCACGGTCATCGAGGTTGCTTGACGTCTTTGTCTTTGGACTTTAACTGTTGACATTTGTAGCTTTAGACGTCTTCAAAATGATTGTAGTAGAAGTGATTCATCATTCTTTGTTCTTTGTCTTTGTTGATGTGAAAATGATAGATGATGTTGTAATCCGCCATACGTCACTTTCGGTGTCTCCAATGAATTCGCTCCGTTCCGACATGCTCATACATCTTTGACTGTGTTGTAGTTATGCATTCGTAGCTCTTTGTCTTTGTTGTTGAAGATTCATGATTGTTGTCGTAGAATCTTTTCTTTAGACTGTGATGTTGCATCGAGCTTTCTTTGGCATTTGAGATGTATGTATGAGCATGTGGAAGTTGGTGTTCAAGATGGCATTTGTACCTGAAATAAAACAGTTAGCAATAATACAACCGGTACTTACAGGTTTGAACTAGAATTCGTCAACAGCATAGTGTGAAGACTCCTTCTAATTCGCGCCAAGGCCGTTCCTAATCGGATACCCCCTAAGGAGCTTACACGGGCACAACTAAGTACACCCACGATTAGGTGAGTCGCTGGAGATCACCCCACGACTGTAGACCGTTTGAAGCCATCATAAACACTAAGCGTAACCCACGAGGAATTACCGAAGTGACCTGCTGTCAGGGCTGTTTGATGTTGACCCTGGCAGGATTTCCGTTCAATCATTCGAGAAATACCTAAGTAAATCCCTCATGAACGTTCTAGGCAGATTGCTAAGATCTGCGAAGGACTCGATAATTTACAATTGGTGTCCATTGATGTAGAACAACCAATGTAAGATTACTAAGTGTACCTAAGAGATCTTTGATGTATCTCGTGGCTCTAGACTCAATTAGTGCAACTTATGGTTTCCTATGCGGAGATTGGGGCAGGGTCTCCTGTTTCAATATCAACCAACTCTAAATAGAAGGTCGATAGATTACAACGGTTCCCCGTGAGAATGAAACAAGTATCTTTTGAGAGATACCCGAGTGGCTAGAAGGTTAAGGTGCATGCGTCACTGGGTCCATGACGTCTTTTATCTTCAATACCGGTGTCGCCTTAGCAACAACCAGTAGCATATGAATTGAACCCGGTGTCTGCCCTAAGGTTGAATAATTTGGAGGGCTCATTTCTTTTCACCCTTTTCATAACGTTTCTTTTTAATTCTTCAACCCCTTCTTTCTCCGTTTCATTCATTTCTCCTTTTTCGAATCATACCTAAGGACTTCTAAATACTAACTATTGGTGATGTCCTTGGGTAGATCCCTCCGGTTTAGGCGGATCATAGGACGGTTATTCCTAACCTTAGTCACCTTATAACTCCATGACTATCCTAGTGATGCCTTTTGAAACCATTCATTTGAAAATCTCTCAAAGTGTTTGTGAAAAAAAACATTTTATAACACTTTGAGGGTTTTATTTTCTTATGAAATACTCCCCCTCCACATGTGCTTATGAATATTTTGCGGAAAATAACACATGCGGGAGAAGTTAGCACTTTAGAATTGATCCACTCTTAATAGACATGTACCCGAGGGACACGGTTACGTTGCTTAGTTAAAGGGATGCATTGTCAGTTTTTAGGTGACAACTAGCCCTAATAACTACCTTGAAGTTGTAAACATTCCATAAAGGAAGTTAGACCCGTCAAAGTAACGTCTAGAAAGAGTTTCTCGAAACGGTACAATCTACTCGGATAAATCCTTTCGAATACTAACGGTTTTTGTTTCGTCAATTCTTGGGTCAATTCTGAGTCGAGCTCGAGTGAGATACAACTTTGCCACATCATATTTTGATCATTTTCTTCTTCTCCCCCTCAAAAATAGCATATTAAATGTTGTTTTTGCAAACGATTTTGATTAAAATATGCTTTTTGAGTCTTATGGGGAGTTATCATCAAAGATTTGAGATTTCAAGAACGATGTTTTTGGTACAAGTACTCCCCCTCAACTTGTGGATACTCATTGAGGTGAAATACTTGTCTTTTGAGTAGAATTGTGAAAATCTGAAAAGTTTGATAAATTCTACTCAAAAGTAAGAAGCCTTCGCTCCTTATATTAGGATTGTAGCACTGAAGCGTACCACAGGGTCCTTTCTTTACAAGGTATGGGTTGTGCACTGTTATGTGTACACAAGCCTTAATGATTCACAATAATCAAGAATGAATTGGAAATAATGAAAGTTTGTACCAAAAGCTATGTCTGAGATGGAGCCAAGGCATTGAAGTCGGTGAACTTTGCATTGGGCCTTTGGAATGTCAGGATCGGAAATGATGGACGAACTCCGATGTAGCTTTCCAATCTCCTGATCTGCTCCCTCCGGTTAAGCCTTTCTTCCATGGCATGTATGAAGTTCTTTACCATCCTTCTTGTGCTAGAATTCCACCGAGTATTCTTTCCTTCCTTTATCTTTAGCAGATCATCCGCCAATCTTTCAACTAGACCATCACGAACCCGTTGTAGTGTAACATCACAGAACTTGTGAATCTCGTCGAACCGCATAAACCGTAGTTGATGCTTTGAGTTCAGGTAAGTGACCCCGAACTTTGGTTTGAGGAGAACCATTAGTTGGGATGCTTCATGCAGTTCTTCGACCATGAGTTGTGGTTTGGTCAAATTGAGTACGTCCTGATAACTTTCAACACCTAACTGTAGATCTTCTACGCGTTCACGGATGATCAGTCTTCTAATGCACATGAGTAAGGAAGAGATGAAGTTGTATTGAGTTGACTTTGGGAGACCCCTCATCCTTCCTTGAACTTTTTCTAGATACATATCTTCTATGTCATCTAGATAAAGATGTGGAAAATCGGCTTCACAAAACTTGTAGAGCTTTTCATCTTGCCTCTTGACCACAATCTCCTTCATGTAGACATAATCATGCCGTCTGTCTTCCAGAACTTCCTTGATAGCAACGATTCGGCTTTTGTTCTTCACATTACCAGAAGTTCGTTCATATCTGTGAGTGTACCCGAGCTTACGTCTGTCAGACCAGTTCTGAATTCCAAGTAAGGCGTCTCTGTTGTATTCCACAACTGAGTTTCTGAATGTTGGAGCTGATTCTTCAATGTCTGGAATTTCATAACGAGCAGCCGGTACAGAAATTCTTAAGGAAGACTTGTAGCGATCTTTTGAAGTTGTGATGTCGTGTGTGAGGTAGCGGAGATCATTGTTGAAGAAGAAACGGTACGGGATTCTAGGCTTGTCAGCGAAGCCTTGAAGAGGTAAAGGTTTTGTCCAATCTGTGAAGTACGGTTCATTATGCTTGCCATGTAAGTCAATGTTGCTTTCCGGGTTGAGCCAATCAAAGGAGTCAGATAGAGCTGCAGCGATGTTTTGCAAATGGTAGTCCAGCTCGATTTTGTTTCCTGATCGTGCCTTTAGAAAGTCACTAGCATCCTTGTTGATTCGCCTAAGTTCAGCTTTCGTCACTTTTTCCAACTGAAGACCCGAAAGAATACTCTGAGCATATTGTAAAGTGTTGCCCGGGAGTGGTTCTTCGGTTTCAAGCGGTGGATGAGCTTTAATCATTGTAGTGACCCAATCCGAATCAGGAGCCTCTGGTGCATTCAACCATGAGAAGCGTGTTGAGGGTTGCTTCTGCTTCTTCTTCTTAGACTTTGATGACGGTTCAGGAGATTCAATTTGAGTTGATTCGGTTTGAGGTTCATCCTGTGGTTCGTCAGATTGAAGTATGAATGGTTCCTCAGCAGCTGAAGGTCCAGATTTGGAAGCTGAGCCTTTTGGTTTGCGGGTGGAAGTCTTAGGTGCTGGTGGAGGTCGTTTGGAAGATGAGGGTTCATGACTGGATTTGGACTTCTTACGATGAGAGTCTGAGTCTGGATCTTCATCTTTCCTGTGACGTTTATGTGTCCCAGCAGCTTCCTTGCATGACGCCATTGGTATTAAGAATTCTAGCAGAGCAGCTTCTTCATCAGTCTTATCTGCCTTATCTGTGAGTTTCACAGCTAGAAGAGCTTCCAAATTTTCCACTGTTAAGTCCTCAGGCGCAGTAGTAGGCCTGGTTGTCTGAAGGTAGAATGGATTTGAGCGAAGAAACTTTTCAATTCTTCTTCGAATTCTGGTATTCAGCTCTTCTCTGATGGGTGTGAAGAGTTCAACAAGCTTCGGAGTTACTGAAGTCACGAGGTTTGCATCCAAGTATTCATTGGAGTAGGCCTCTGATTCGATACGCACTATATATACTATAATATATAATATAATAGACGTGATCGTTTCCGAAGTAAGCACGGGCAAGTACGTTCCTCGGGTCGTTTCTCCCAACGAGGCGTTAATTTGAGTTGATTGGATCGGGATCGAGTTTTGTGAAATGAATGGATAGCGGAAAGAAATGAGGATTTTTGGAGTTTTAAACTAAAATTACGAAATATAAAATAAGGGCAACTAACAATAAGCAAGCAAGGCAAACTTAAGCTAAAATGCAACTAAACTAAAAATGATTAACTAATTAAGCAATTAACTAAACGGTTAAAGCTACTAAATAATCCTAAAAGTGAACTAAAATATATATGTGAAATATGTTTGCCAAGTGACGTAATGAGCTCATTAAGTGTGGAATAAAGTTTGATGACGAATTATATTCCTAAAAAAAACTATTTGCTCACAACATTGGTTTTTATTGCAAACAATCTTCTTAAAAGAAAATAATTGCTAGATGTGTAATTTAATTATTTTCCAGCTTTTGCCCTTCAAACAATAAATTACAAATCTAAATAATTTGTCTAATTATTAATCATAAACTTTTTATTAATCCACACTTAAATCACAAATTAGCATCACTTAGCAAACACTAATAAATCTACTCGCTACGCATATTAACTAAACCACAATCAACAATAATTCTAACAACCATAATTATATTCGTCTACACTAAATAATTAAACTAAAACTCTAATTAAGCTAAGAATATAATAAAGTAAAGGAAGAGAAAGTACCCGGATTTAATTAAGAGCGATAATGATGAATAAACTACGACCAAGCTCAATAATTAACCCAAAATACTTCATACCACCCCTTAATTCTCACCAAAGTTTGAAACTTAATGAAATTTTTAGATAGATTGTAAATAAAGGTGACAACTTTTTTAAGTAGAAAGCGTTAAAATTATAAAAATTTGATTTTTAAAACTAAATTAGCACTAGTAATGTAAAAAGATTAAAACTTTTAAGTAAGATACGACTAAAAATGTAAAAAGATTAAAACTTTTTAAGTAAAATGTAAGCTAAAATAAAATTTTAAGGTGAAAAGATAAAAACTTAATTAATTAGAAGGCTAAAAGTAAAGATTCTTATAAAAAGTTTAGTGCTTAATTAATTATATGGCTAAAAGAAGAGATTTTTATAAAAATAGATTAAGACGTAAAAAGTAATTAACTAAAGCAAAAATATTAATGCGTAAAAGAAATTAAGTAAAGCTTAATACCTTATATTAACAAAGCTTGATACAAAAGTCTTTTTAATATTACAAATACAAATACCACCTATTACAATACTAATACTACCCCTACTAAATATTATATGTGTGTGTGTAATTTTTGTGTGTATGAAAGCTTGTATATATCTGTATGTCTCGGATTGGGTGCTATTTATAGCCTTTTTTTTGGAAATTTCTGGACCTGTTCCACCGACTGCTCCCACCGCCTCATATTTTCCCTCGATCCATCCAGACTCTTCCCATCATTAGCCAATCATTGTGACACGTGTAACCTTCCTATTCGCTGGCAGACTGCTCTA
>LBNU01003737.1:0-11406 GCA_014162995.1 Artemisia annua | reverse complement strand
GAATGATATGTTTTGGTCACATTTCAAACGTCCCGAGTTGTGGTCGTTTACTATAAATGTGCCTGGTTTCTATTTTCGTAATACCCCCAGCACGATAGCTGCCATATTTGAGTTGGGGGTGTTACACAGGGTGTTCTAGAAGCATGTTGATTGTACCAATTTACCCTTAATTGCTGTTAATTTGGACGTGTGAAATTTTAGGGTTCTTGGTGAAGAGTAAATACTGGTTTTTTGGGGTAAATTTGGGTGGCGGGTTTATTTCAAAAGGTTATAAATAGGGTGTTGACCGGGTATAGTGTTTGACCTGGTTATATTAAAAAGGTGGCAGGCCGGTTTTCCTTTGTTTTTTGGGCTTTGGTATATGTTTAAGAGATTGGGCTGGATAGGATTTAGTTTATTAGTTGTAAGGTTTAATAGGCTAAAAATGATAAGGACTATTTGTGTAACTTCTGAAATATCAAGGACCAATTCTGCCAAATATGAAATATTAATCCAAGGGCCACTTTTGAGATTCTCTGATTCTTTAGGGACTTGTTTTGCCGAATTGCTCAAATATGATTCATAATTAAGAAATCCTTCCTCGGCTTCGGCTTTTGCTTCTCTTTCCAAATCCCGTGCTCGTGTTTTTCGGGTTTTCTTGATTTTTGTCCATTTCTTTCATATCCGTACCTGCACATTTAAAAACACAAAAACAAAACATATTTGGCAATTTTGGTCGGTTTTTGGTCGTATTGGTCCATAATTTAGGTACAAAAGTATGTGTAAAATAACACATACCAAAATCCCCCAGACTAAGGTATTGTCGTGTCCTCACGCAATGTAATCACTTCACGCTTTTGAGATAAATAATTTCATATCCCTTTTTACTAGCTTTGAAAAGTAGCAAAACATTCAAAAGAGATTACAAAATCATTTATTCCCAAACACGCCCCGATTTTCCATTTTATTCCTTATACTAATCTATACTACTATTTTTGTATTTTTCCACTTTCCATACTTTGTTCTTGCGACGGTATGTTGACTTTCATTATTAAGCAATAACGTTTAGGGTCAAAAAGTAGAAACACATCTCATAGAGACGTGACCATACGGATAAATTTCGTCATCCTTGATTTTTCACAAGTCCCCAAACTAATCTTAAAAACGAGATCACAGCCTACTTACAAGTTAGATGCTCACTATACTCATGGTAGTTACTTGTGTAATAACTTCTCGCTCCCATTTTCCTATTTTTGTATCTACTTATGTATTTTTGTGAGAGAAATGAATTTCTTCATAAACATCTGTGTTCATAATTATTAGTCCAATAAAGATACTAAATTAAGACGCTAAGTAGTTTTCGATCTTCTCTTAAGAATCGTTGCCTTAAAAATGAGGTCCTTATCAAGGAATTAGGATACAAACTAACATATACATCACTGAATCGAACTCATACATAATCAAAGACATTAGTTGCGGAGTACTTTCACGTGCACATCATGCGCCCGGTCTAGGACCGTCCACATGCACATCACGCGCCAACAACTTTTGTCTTACAACAATAGCACTAATCAATCCATACTTATTCTCTTTTTTTTTTCTTTTATCTTTTTTTTTTTGATACTTTTCTCTTGCCTTAGTAACTTCTCGACCCCGAACCTTCACGGTTTCAATCCAAGACCTACCGCCAACTGCTAAGGTTAGAATGTAGGATCCAAGGCCCGATCTCAATCCGAAGTCTTAAAGCACCTTAGCTCATACGAATATCGGGCTTTAAAGGGTAGCTCCGAAACCACATACGTATAACGTAATACAATACAATACAACTCAAAATGGCGTGTATCCTTGATGTGTACCCAATTTTTAAAGCAAATATTCTCTTAAGACGATAAAAAACTAAATTTCGCCCAAACGTAACATCTTTAATTATTTATACACATAATATGGGGTGAAACAAGTTGGTGGGAGCAAAAAGCCACAAGTACCTACGATGAGCTCTAAAGAGAACCAACTACTCCACGCTTAGCATCTAACTTCTAAATAGACTCTATCATTTCTCATTCTCCGCATTTTTAAAATCTCAAATGATGAAATCCGCGGATGCTTAGCCGATAATCAAGCCACGCATATGTAAAGTCAAGTACGGGAGCCGACAAAAGAGTGGCTCCTTGTGTACAAGACTAGCAAAAGCTTTTATGATCATCATTGGTTAAGGGAACAAGCTAGGGCTCAACACGCCCAGATCAAGTAAAAATTTTATTCCTACTCTCGCCAGCTGGAAAGTCAACAAGGTGTCAAAACACTTATTATATTTTTCACAACTTTTTCAACTTTTTCATATTTTTTTTGTGCTTTTTCACTTCATTTTTTTATATATATATATATATATATATATATATATATATATATTCTTTTGTTTTTATTATCTTTTTGTTAACCGTTACGTCAACTGAAACCATTTCGCTATGGGCTAATCGGGTAACAATTGATTTCACGATTATCTTTTGTTGTGAAAGCTTATTTGGTTTACAACCGCCCTCCTTCAACGGAAGACCGAGGATGTTTATTATATTTTTGGTATTTTGCAAACACTTTAGGAAAAGTGTTTAATATTTTTGATTTTTTTTACTTTTTATAAAAGAAAATATTTACAAGGAAGGTTTTTCAAAACACGATTTTAAAAACGAAAACCAAAATTCACTTCAACCTTCCCCGGCAGCGGCGCCAAAATGATTAGGTCGTTTTGAAGTATAGTATATATCCAAGTAATTTCTCAACAAATAAGAAATACCCGGGTCGTAGTCCGTGTGAAGGTGTGAATGGAAAATCGATAATCGTGTTGAAAATGTGTAATGAAAAAAAGGTAAAAGTGATAATAATGAGAATTACACTAATGATAGTGAAATAAAATCACAAATAAACACGTAAGCAAGTAAGCACGTAATTAAAACCTAAAAACGTAAATAAAACGAAAAATAAACGTAAAGGCGTAAAATAAAAAGTAAATTTAAAGCAAATATGATCCTACGGGTGTGAAAATGATTATTCTACATTCTAAACGATAAAAGAAAATTATAAGAAAAAGAAAAAAATATTTTTTAAGTTTTTATTTATTTAAAATGATTTAAAAACTATTTAAAAAGAAAGAAAATGTTTAAAAATACTAAATGATGTAAAATAAATCCCAACTTTTTTATAGAAATTACTTAAAACTAATTCTAATTTAAGAAAAATAGAATTTTGAAAAAGCTAAAACTGAGAAGCTCATATAAGCTAAAACAGATTTTAAGTATTCAAGAAGCTAGGAAAAGAAAGCAAGTTAAAAGAATTAATAGTGTAAGACATTATGAGAAATCCCTAGGGTGACTAATGGTAGCAGAGTATGAGTGTGAGGTTTAGAAAGGTGGAGGTCAGGGGTTCGAGTCCCACTGGCACCTTTTTTGCAAAAACAATTTTTATTTTTTATTTTTTCTTTTTGAAAGTGATTAAGCACATAAAATTGAACAACTTTTGAAGAGACAATTTTTAGGGAAGTTGGAAATAAGTCTGGAAATAAGCTAAGAGCTTAAACAGTTATGAGGATTATATGAAAGCTAAAGATGCTAAACTAGGGAAATCTTAAAAGAAAATGAGCACTTCAATGAATAAGCTAAAAGGGGAAACAGGGAACCTAAATAAGCAAAGGATATCTAATAAGCAAGTCTCAATAAGCTATTAACAAACTACAAACAAGCATCTATTATTCTAAAAAAAACTAAATCAGAGAAGGATTGAAACTGAGAGAGTTCTAGACTAGCAGCCTAAATAAGCAGCTTGTAGGCAAGATTAAGGCAGTCAAATAGGTATCTAAATGAAAATCAAACACAGCTCTGAAAAACTAATACTAAAAGCTCTTAATGAAATCACAAATTAACCTAATGAGCAAACCTATATAAGTAGATATGGAGCCAAAAAGAGGCTGACTAAGTTCAGTACATGTGCACAGGGCAATTACAGGCCTAATGGGGGCTACTTGCAGTTACCTAAAAGCTATCCTAATCTAAAGGCTAGGCTACCAAATTGCAAACATAATAAGCTGATACTACAAACTACTAAGAGACCTAAAATCAAGCCTACATTACTTATGGAAGAGCAGAAAAAGAGATGAGAAAATGGGTATCTACGCATAAATCTGCATCAGCAAATATAGAAAATCAGTCAAGGGGCAACTTACATCCAAATTTGAGCACTTAAATGATTATTCTAAGGTTTGAAAACTGAAATCATATGACAATTAGCCACTAAAGAATATGGAAAAACAAATTATAGGGAATTTGAACGAGTAATAAGCAACAAAATGAATTAGAAAAGTGCTTAGCAAAAGCTGTTTATGAAACTGATGCAGGATATAAATGGTACTAAAGTGGGTAAGATTGAGTTTTCACCTACAACTATTAATCCAGAACCTAAGATCATGCGAATTAGACCATTTATCAGCAACAAGAGCAACCAAAAACACCTCTAATCTATTGATCTTAATCTGAGCTTTCTAAGTTTGTTTAGAAACATGAAAATTCTCAAATCAATGAAATGACTTTGAAACTTAATGAAGTTGCTAAAAACAAGTTTTAAACTACTGACTATACTTAACTAAAGCTATTCTAGTATGATTCAATGGCCAAAAATATTTTTATCCTAAATTACCTTCTTATGCCAAACACCCTCTAGGATGTTGACTGTTTTTATTATTCAAAGGGAATGACATATTTAAGCTAAGATTTGGCAAGTCAAAGATCAAATAAGCTATATTAAGACTAAAACAATAAGTACCAACTGAGAATAGGCAATGAAATAAGCTTTAACTACCCATCCTAATATTTTTTGGTTTTTGTTGATTTTTTTTGAAAACTAAAAGTAAATAACTTTTGAAACAGATTTTTTTGAAAGGTAAAACTCTCAACAAGCTATGGGACCCTGTATAAGCTTAAAGGAACAATAGAAGAAGCTTAAAAATGAGAACTTTGAAAAAAAGATGGAAACTTTAAATAACTATGACAGTAGAGCATTAAAACTAGAATTGTATTAAACTAAATGAAAGAGTTACAAGAGCTTGAATAAAGGACTGAATAAGCATAAATTTAACAAAAGCTTGAAAACTACAACTACACTACTGCTATCCTACTCCTAATAACTAACAGCCTCAATATGTGAGTGAGGAGGAGCTTATATAGCTGAGATGAACTGCTAGGGTTTCTTGTGGAAGCTTCTTGATCTCTAATATCAGCCTTAGATCAATAAATGACAACATCCCAATCATTTGGAGCCCTTGGATTGCGTGCCAGCTCAATTCCACCAATCACCTTCCTTAGGATTGCCAACGTGGCCTTGAAATGACAACATAAATCTCCTGACATGTGCTCAGGGTGTTCTAGAAGCATGTTGATTGTACCAATTTACCCTTAATTGCTGTTAATTTGGACGTGTGAAATTTTAGGGTTCTTGGTGAAGAGTAAATACTGGTTTTTTGGGGTAAATTTGGGTGGCGGGTTTATTTCAAAAGGTAATAAATAGGGTGTTGACCGGGTATAGTGTTTGACCTGGTTATATTAAAAAGGTGGCAGGCCGGTTTTCCTTTGTTTTTTGGGCTTTGGTATATGTTTAAGAGATTGGGCTGGATAGGATTTAGTTTATTAGTTGTAAGGTTTAATAGGCTAAAAATGATAAGGACTATTTGTGTAACTTCTGAAATATCAAGGACCAATTCTGCCAAATATGAAATATTAATCCAAGGGCCACTTTTGACATTCTCTGATTCTTTAGGGACTTGTTTTGCCGAATTGCTCAAATATGATTCATAATTAAGAAATCCTTCCCCGGCTTCGGCTTTTGCTTCTCTTTCCAAATCCCGTGCTCGTGTTTGTCGGGTTTTCTTGATTTTTGTCCATTTCTTTCATATCCGTACCTGCACATTCAAAAACACAAAAACAAAACATATTTGGCAATTTTGGTCGGTTTTTGGTCGTATTGGTCCATAATTTAGGTACAAAAGTATGTGTAAAATAACACATACCAATCCCTCTTGGAACATGGACACTGGAGCATCTTCTCACTTAGCTGACAATACAGGTATACTCACATACTTCAGTAATTCGAGCATTTATCCATCTGTATTTGTTGGCAATAGTAACTCTATTCATGTCTCTCATACCAAACATAGCTTCTTACATATATCTCATAAGCCTCTTCATCTAAATCATGTTCTTGTCACACCTCACATCATTAAAAATTTAATTTATGTTCGTAAGTTTACTTATGATAATGATGTTTCTGTTGAGTTTGATGCTTATGGTTTTTTGTAAAAGATTACCAAACCCAAAAGCTTCTTCTCCGTTGTGATAGTACGAGTGAACTTTACACGGTCACTCAGCAACCTCCATTTCAAACTATATCTATTTTGCTTTCATTTAGTTCCACTACATGGAACAGATGCCTCGGTCATCCCTGGGAAGATGTGCTTCGTCGTTTAGAGTTAAGTAATTTAATTTCACGTAATAAATCAAAGTTGTTCGCTTTGTATCATGCTGTCAATTAGGTAAACATGTTAAGCTTCCATTTTATAGTTCTAAGTCTTTTGATGAGTCTTTGTTTGAAATTATTCACTCGGATATATGGACATCTCCAATTCCGAGTGAAAGTGGAATTAAATATTATGTTATTTTCTTATATTATTTTTCACACTTTGTTGACTCTACCCTTTGCATAAAAAATCTGATTGGTTTGATAATTTTGTTGCTTCTTGTGTTTATGTCAATAAACAATTTAAATTGACAAGGCTTTGCAGTGTGACCATGGGGTGAATATGTCAACACCAGTTTCCATGAACTTTTTCCCAACCCATCACAGCCCAATACCCCTCCATCTCCTAGCTCACCATCGGTCACAACTTCAGCCCAAACACCTTCACTGGCCCAACTGGTAGCCAACCATACTCCATTTCCCATAGATAATCAACCTCAAACCGTGTCTACGCATCCCATGGTCACTCGCGCTAAAGCTGGCATTTTTAAACCACTTGAACATATGATTTATCACTTTACCACTACTTCGCCGCTTCCACGCTCTCATGTTCATGCTCTTCGTGACCCTAAATAGACATAAGCTATGTTAGATGAAACGTGTTTCTATGTGGCTTTTCAAATATAAGTTTCATGCAAAACCCTTGTTAAGCAAGTATAAGGCCTGTCTTGTTGCCAACAGACGAAGTTAACAGCAGGGTATTGATTGTGATAAGACATTTAGTCCGGTGGTTAAACCAACTACCGTTCGTACTGTTTTGAGTCTTGCAATTTCTCGTGATTGGCCTATTCATCAGCTGGACGTCAAGAATGCTTTTCTTCATGGTCATTTATCTAAAATGGTTTATATGCATCAGCCTCCAGGGTTTTTGGATCCTCAAAGACCTGATTATGCGTGTCATCTATAGCGTTATTTATATGGGCTTAAGCAAGCCCCGCGTGCTTGGTTTCTATGCTTTGCCGATTATGCTACTCGAGTTGGTTTTTAGCACAGTAAAACTGACTCTTCTTTTCATCATGGTGTTGACATTGCTTACTTTCTGCTTTACGTGGATTATATCATACTTACAACTTCGTCTCCAACTTTCTTACAGCGGGTTATTGCTTCATTACATGGTAAGTTTGCTATGATGGACCTTGGTTCGTTGAATTTTTTTCTTGGCGTTTCTGCTCAACGGTCATCAACAGGATTGTTTTTATCCATACTACTTGTGTTGATCCCACTTGAGCAATTGATCTAGTATTACTATCTTAGATAAACCAATACAATAATGTATTGAAGCTGACTTGTAACAAACTTAATCAATACGCGGAATTTATTGATTAACTTAAGAGGAACACAAACACAATTATATCACCACTTAAACACTTCAATATATTGAATACGAGCACCCTGAATAGTGCTAGGGTTTTGCAACCTTGAAGTAAATACAATGCTAGAATAATTCGTACTCTAGTCTAACCCTAGGATCTCCTTTTATACACCAAGGAACCCTACAGGCTTACAAACGACTTCCTACCCAAGACTATGATATTCTAACATTATAGAATATTACATAATATCTATACTATAAATACAAATATTCATACATAAACTTATCACATAAGCAGCAGAGTCTCAGCAGTATTCTTCCAGCAGTAGAGTCTCAGCAGTAGTCTTGTCTGGCAATAGAGATTTTACACTTAGCAGTAGACTTGACTAACTAGCAGTAGTCTTGCCACCAGAAGTAGAGTTACTTCAAAACCCAACAATCCTCCCCTAAACTTGATATTTTCCCTGAAAATATGCAAGTTTCTTATAAGCTCAAACAAACACCAGGAGGATGCTTTCAAACACTCTATCTTCTTCTTAGCTTCTCAATTTCTCTATAATTCTGCTGCACTATCCTGTCAAGTAAGTCTTGAAGATGAGGAGTTACTTCTTCACATCTAAGCTTAGAAGCAAGCATTACAGTAAGAACTCCAGCTCTTAATGGATACTCCTTTTCAGTAAGCATGAACACATCAACTCCAGCCTGAGTAGAAATATGATGAACATCACTTGAGCTATAATGCTTCCATAATGTAGACATATTATCTGCTTCAAACCTCCAGTATCTGTCACTTGGTTCTGGATTATACATTCTTTGGAAATGTACCCATAACTCCATAGCTTTCACACTTACTGGATCTTCAAACTTAAACTTAACTTGTGTCAAGCCCCATAGAGTGTTCAGATCTGTTCTGTCACAAGATCTTACAAGATCTTCAAAATCCCTGTAAACTTCAACATCACCTCCAACTCTGATAATTTTCCAAGCTTCACCAAAATCATCCTGTGCAATTTCCCAATCAGCAATTGGATGTCTAGCTTGAAGTGGCTCAACAAACATATCATCTGGTTCAACCACCAAAAATCTATCATCAGTCTTATCAGAGGTCTTTTGAAGTGATTCAGGTAATTCAGTAGTCTTAGATCCTTCAACTCTTGATTTCTTGGCTCTTTCTTTGCTAGCTGCCATATGCTCATCAAAATTTTTCTTCCATTCAGCCTCTTCCTTTGAGCCTATTCCAATAAACATCTTGTTTCTCTTATATCCAGAATAATAATGGAGTCTAACTGCATCATGCCCCATTCCTCTGAATTGGCTCATCTTCCATCCACACTGAGCACACAAATACTGTTTCATTTGTGAAATGATCTGAGCTTCTGTAGGCCTTCTTTTTCTCTTTTGCTTGCCTTTGATTACATTTGACACATAGTCAAAAGCTTGATCATTAATCATTCTAATGAAATCATACAGCTGTGCAGTCTTTTGCTCTGTGGTTAAAGTAACATCAGCATGAACTTCTAATGCTTTCTTGTTGACCTCAGGATTTTTCTTTATCAAATAGTCAACTTCTTCAGGTGTAGGCTCATAGTCATATACATCATTCTTTAACTTTGGCTCACCCTCTTCACTTCTTCTGGATTTCAAAGCTGCAAGAACTTCATGTTCTGCTAGCAGCCTAGCTTGTTCAGCATCAACATCATCACCTTCTATTTCAATATCATCCATGGCAACCTGTATAGCCAGAACTCTATCAGCCTCCACAAGCTTCTCTCTAGGCCAAAATTCCTTAGGCAATTTCTTATATTCTTCTTCTTCATCACTAGAACCAGAAACAGCTTCTTCAACCATCTTTCCTTTTCCTTTATCAGTACTTGAAGCAACTGGTTTTGCCTTTGGAATTGTTTGTGAAGGTTCTCTAATCAATGCTCCTTTTGTGGGTAATAGAGACACATGGATTGGTTGTGAAAGGGATGTTGATTGAGATGGTGCAGATTTAATTGGTTCAGGTTGAGGTAGTTGTGATGTATGCTCAGTTGGAGATTTTTCTTGAAGCATTAGCAACAGAGTTCTCACCTGATCCAGCAGCAGAGTTACTAGCAGTAGTCTCTTTAGCAGCAGACTCTGGAACAACAGTCTTAGCAATCTTTTCCATCACAGCTTCTTGATTATCCTTATTCACCACCACATACCTATCTGCATTATCACTACTTTCCACATGATCATCACCCTTAGCCTCCCCTGAAGCTAAACCAGCATCATCAATAACACCTGCATCAACATTTGTCTCTAAAGCAATAGCAGCAGAGTCTTCTATAGTAGTAGTCTCAGCAACAGAGATTAGAGCAGCAGAGTCATTATTTTGAACTTCAACCCCAGCAACATTTTGAGTACCTCTAATTTCCTCCCCTGAACCTGTGCCATTCCTCCTTTAGACATGCCTCGATCTCATCTAGAAAGACATCACTCCTCTCGGCTGGTGTGAGAGAAGGATGGGAAAAATCGAAAATGAAAGGATCTGAGGATGGATCAAGATGATCATTTTCAATAATTTCAGAATCACCGTTAGAAATTTCCCCGGACTCACTTGGGATTGGGACAAGGTTCTCAACACTAGACTTATTGAATTCGTCCGATTCCGTTGCCGGAATAGTGTTTAGATGCTCGTCCCCCATTTTTAGAGAGTCCTTGGGTTCTACGGGAGAAACAACGGAAGCTTTGTGAGGATTAAGAACAATCGTAATTTTCTCATCATCGTCGTCAGAATCAAAGTAGATAAAATTTTTAAAAGGATTAGACGCTCTCTCTTCAGCAAGTAATTCTGCAATAGACTTCTCGCAAGGCTCGGGAGTATGAGTAACACGATTATCCGTAAACTTTCGTAACATCTCACCAAAGGATTTCAGTGCCTCCATAACTTCATCCGAAATTTGAAAATTTGACGAATTTTGAAAAGAATCACCATTACAATATGGTACTTGCTCATACGAGTTTTGAAAAGGAAGATTAAAATCGTTTTGAGGATAATTATCAAAACTTGTATCACAAGCATAAGACGTTTCAGCACACGGGACGTAACATATACAATTTGCGTATCCACATTGATTACAAAAACATTGTCCACACGGTAATCCTTCGTCGGATGGATTTCCATAATTAAAACAAGTGAACGAAGGTGGTGGTGGTGTCGGATAATAATCGGGAACGTTTTGAAGTATTGCATTTTGAACATACGCGGGAGAATTACAAAACCAACAAACGCCGTCATGAATATCACTACCACATTGTTCACACGTACACCAAACACAAGAACCTTCAAAGAACGGTTCTCCACAATTAACACAAATCGGATCCATAAGAATTAAACATAAGAGGAGATAGAGAAAGAATTATCGATTTAGAGGATTAGAGAAGAAGAATTAAACGTTTAAGAAGATAAGAAGAATATTTTTGGTATTTTGAAAACAAAAGTCAAACATAAATCGAAGAAGAAAATATTTTTGGGTTTTTAACAAAGAAAATTTAAAATCAAAATCTTTTTGTCTTTTTCTTTATATATATAT
>LBNU01003732.1:2391-14759 GCA_014162995.1 Artemisia annua | reverse complement strand
GGCGGATGGTCCATCACTTTTTGTAGTACCAATGTAGGTGTCCCCTTGCCCGTGGGTTTGGAAAACCTAAACTGGAAAACATGTCGCGTATTCTGCAAAGCCATTATCTGTGGCGGGACAATTGCAGGGTCTTTGTCAGCGACTTCTTCTAGCAGAGTGTTTACGTCTTTAATCAACCCATCTGTTTGCGGACTGAAACATGTCATAACTGCGTTGTCCCATCTGTTATAACCACTCGGAAAGAATAGCTGCTCCATACAGTTTAGGAATTCACGTTGTATTAATGTAGGATTATAAGATAGAAAGGAGCGGATAATTACTTAAGAATTACACTATATAGTATACCTGTTATGTGGTCTTGATTGAGTTCCATATGGATGGCAGTGGCCATGTATAAATCCGTAATCTAATTCCCCACCGCATTCGTCACATTTTCGGTAATACCAATCATATGCAGTGTCCACTTGCAGTATCAACACGTCTTGTGTAAACAACACACGCTGCCAAAATATTTTAATTCCCAAGTTAATTATTCATTTGCCACATAGAACCTAAATATAGTTGGTCGAACCTGTTGGGTATTTGGATCTATCTGCAGTAGTGTGACCAAGGGAACTCGGTTTCGGCTTCTTTCTTGTTCCCATTCAGTTAATCGTTCACTATGCACCTCTATTTGGGGAGCTTGTACATTGCCTTGATTATACCTGTGTTCATGTGCATGAATTTGTTATTCTTTGACTAATAATAATGGAGATCAGAAAATTTAATGTGTGATATTGTCGTACGCAGCGAGCAGTTCCGCAGTTTCTTTAACAGGAGGATTGAAGTAGTAGGAAGTAGCTGAAGTTGCGGACAACTGTATCTGACCTGCATGGTGCAAAAGCAATGATCAGTACAAATAACTCGGTTGATATAGGTAAGTTATGTATATGCTAGATATTTATGCATACCACCATATGTTTTTAAATAACATGAGCTGACAGCCAGTATTACTGGTTGCGGCATTTTTTTTGTATTCCTCTTCTTTAAAACCATCGGCTTCTTCATTCCACAATGTGAACAGCACCACGCTATTGCTGTGAGGTTATTAAGTGTGTCAGTTTTGTTGGTTTATTAATATTCGAAATGGAATTGTAATAAAGTTCACTTACTTTAGATTGCGGATTGCGATGTTTCTAAGTTTGATTTTGTTACCAGTCGCACTTCCGTATTCCTTAACTTTTTCCACGTTGTGAATGTAACCAATATAATCTGTAGCACATCAAGAAGGTTTTTTTAGTTTCTATAAATATAGTATTATGATTTATATATAAATGAGTAATACCTGTAAGTATCGGGTTCTTTTTCTCCAGCCTGCTGCCGAGCTCATTATAGGCGGCAAAATTAAAATAGTGATGTGGAAAAGTATCATCTTTTAACAGGTCAGTCTGTGTGTGTTTTCCAAAGCAGAGAGTAAAATCATTGTCCAATGTTTTCCCCCAACCATCTGTTTTTTCAAAACCAAAACCTTGGATTCTGTAAACACTATTTAGCTGCAGGTCATGGTCAAAACGGTCTTTCTCTTTTAAATCTGCGTTAGCTTTTATAGCAGAACCCTGTAGACAGCAATACCACATATTATATACAAAAGAACTGCTGTTCTTGTCTTATAATGCCAGCGTATTATAAATATGTATGAATCATGCATTACCTTCTTATCAAGTAATATGCACGAAAATCCGGTTGGAATAGAACTTGGCACTTTCACTGATGTCCATTTACGATAAACTCGAGCCTCAATAAATTTACTATTGTCTGCTGGATTCAGGTGTGTGAAGTAAGCAAATGATCTTTGTGGAGCCGGCTGTTAAACAACAGTCTTGGAAAGCGTGCTGGTGTCACCGGTTAGTGCCATTAATCTGTCCATATAAATACAAATATAACTGGATGATTAGATAAATACACATACTGGTTAACTAACATAATTAGCTGCTCAAGAAAGGGCATATTTTTCAAGTCTCATTTATTTTTCAATATTATAGTTATAATTACAGACGACTATATTGTCTTTGAAGATGAGGCAGTATGAAGTTGCATAATGAAACACACAATAAAACACGTATCAGTTAAGCCGAACATTCACTAAATCAAAATTATTGTCAAGTTTCAAGAATGCATAGCAATATCTATCATGGCAAGATTACTCAAATAAGCAACATTATGCAGATAAAAAGATATATCAGAACAATTATTTGTCAATAATAATATAATAATACAGCCAATAAATAGGGAAAATTATGACTATAAGAGAGCGGGGCTTTTATGAAGAAACTAATTGTTTAGGCATCTAAATTAGGCTGAAAACTTTGGTACGCTATCTTAGGTAAGATATATGGCATAGCTAAAGTGGCAATTAGGATTGGAACCCAGTGTACCATAATCTTATTTAAAAAATCTTTGTAAACGATATTCTTGGTCGTATTTTTTTCTCGGTCTGAATCCTGAGCAATAAGTATTTTCAGGCCTTCTGGAGAGGTAGCTCTAGACAGTGCGACATACAGATGCCCATGACCAAATATCGTCTGTGGGAGATATACTCCAATTTTATTCAAGGACTGTCCCTGACTTTTGTTGATGGTCATGGTGTAGCACACCTTAACCGGAAACTGTTTTCTTTTGAATGTAAACGGAATACTGTCATCATTATGCATAAGCATGATTCTTGGTAGGAAGACCTTTTGAGAATTTCTAATACCCGTGATTATCTTCGCCTAAATTATCCGCTGAAGAAGTTGGGTGACAATAAGTCTTGTTCCGTTGCATAAACCTCCGATAAGATTTAGATTTCTAAGTAGCATTATAGGTGTCCCAATTTTTAATTCGAGCATATGCTGAGGCATACTTGGAAACTCCATGGTATTTAAGTACTCTGGTGGATACAGTAGTTCTGTTGCCCCACCATCATTCATTTTGGGTGTCGCTTGATCGTAGCTTCTATAAGCCCGCCCTTCACCATGCAAACTGGTCAGTATCTTTTTGTTTATCATATCAACGGTCTCGTTTTTAGGACAAACAATAGCCTTTTCTTGTAATGATTCTGCTGTTGGTCTTTCAAGCGTATGGTTGTCGTATATGAAGCTTATCAATTGCGCCAAACCATCGTCTGTATCCTCTATGCAGTATTCATCGGGTATTTTAACCCATGATGCATTCTCCGAATCCACTTCATCGGGGTAACCTGCCACACCATCACCTATAGCAAGCAGCCAGTCAGAAAAGCTTGTCACACTGTTATCAATATTGGTTGATGGCGCATGCCGATGCAGACGCATATTCTGGTGCAAGAGTATAACTTGAAAGTGACGCCAGAGGTATGATTCTGCAATCGATGCAGCTATTATCTCGCTTTTGGATGCGCATTTTTTACTGGCAGCGTCTGCCTAAAATCTCCTCCTAGGATAACCGATTTTCCGCCGAATAAATAGTCGGGCATATCCAATATATCTCTGAGTGTACGGTCCAATGCCTCAAAGCATTTACGATCGTTCATTGGTGCCTCGTCCCATATAATTAAATCGGTCTTAGTGAGCAACTCTGCTAGCTGAGTGTTTTTTTTTGATATTACACACTGAACTGTCTGTCAAGTTAAGTGATAGCTTAAATCTTGAATGTGCTGTCCGGCCGGATGGTAGGAGAAGAGAAGCAATACCAGAAGATGCGACCGCCAAAACTATCTTACCTTCAGATCTTAATGCACACAAAATGGCCTTCCAAATAAACGTCTTCCCTGTGCCACCATAACCATAGATGAATAACAGTTCTTGAGTGGCATTGAAAACCGCTGCGATAACCCTGTCAAATACCATTCGTTGCTGCGGATTAAGCTGCGGAACAATATAATCCCTCTCTTCTGCTAATCTTTCACGGTTATAATTGAGTTCCTCCATGACTAACCTGTTTGTTAATATCCTTAACAAAGTATCTGGAGGTTCTGGAAGAGAGAAATTAGCCAAAGATTTGCCGTGGAATGCCAACGATGCTTGCAATTCATAAAGAATTCCACCTTTTAGAAGGTCGTCATCGACATGCAAGTTAGGTATGTTTAGAAGATGGGATAACCTGCCGGGAATATCGTCACACATATGCCGCCAATGCGCTTCCCACAAAATAAGAGGCTGTGCCACATCACAGAAAATCAAGATCTGCACAAATAAGTCTCTTAATTCCGAAGCGGTCGCTGATACGGCAGCTTCTTCCAATGCTAATGACCACTCTTGATCGTCGCCCAATAGACCCATAGCCTCGCAAGCTGCACGGTGAGTAGAGCAAAGTAACCCATCCACTGTACAGATGCTAGGAAATGAGGTACACCCTCTCTGATGACACAACAACATCCGTTGGAAAAAAAGGTCACCGCTTGCTGGGTGTACATATGTCAGCCTTCCTATAGAAGGCTTATTTCTATTCTGCCTTGTTGACCAGCTACGTGTATTTAATGACCACATAAACTCTGATGGGAACTGTAGATAAGTAAGGTGCCTCCCGCTCCGATGCAATCGGTTGAACTCTAACCATTCTGTCAGCGTAGTCTTTTTGCTTCTTGAATTATTGGCAATACTTGTCAGTGTCTGCGAAGCTCTGAAAGCTACCTGCTGCATGTTTTCAGCATGAACAGTTAGAATTTGAACGGCAGGCTCTCTGCTATGAATATCAAACCCAAATATTCGCCAGCAAGCTTCGTGCGGCCCTATATATCTTGCATCCATAAAATTCCGTATTTCATCTATCTGTACTGGAGGCTCGTTAGCTGTGGATGTATTGGTGGCAGATGAACTTGCTGGTTGTCTTCTTTGACCCACCGGCCTGACTATTCTTGCGACTATTCTATCGGTGCCTTTAGATATGTATTTAAACAGATATTTCATGAGCATTGTCCAACCGCAGTATTCTACATTAATATGCGCATAGAATGCCATACATAAAACGCGATTATAAGGCACCACATACCCGTTGTCTAATCTGACCCCTCGCCGATACACTCCCGAGCCTGTCTCACGCCTACGATAATGCACGTATCCTTTGTTGTCAGTATACGTACGCTGACAATATTCCTTTGGAAACTGTTTCTTGCAACTGTCATGGCCAACTGTGCATGGGGCAGCAGGAAATGCGCGACCACACGGCCCGTGCATCATAAGCTCTGACACAACTCTGAATCCCTCAGGATCTTCCACATGATTAGGAAGCTCAGCGCTTATGTACGCATCTATACCGCATTCTTCATTATTGGAAAGCCGGCGTCCTGTCCATAGCAGTATATGACAATGCGGAAGTCCCCTTTTTTGGAATTCGACAGTATAAAGAACTGCAATGAATAATGCAAAAGGAAAACATCAAATTAATCATTGCTTATTATATAGGAATAGTATCAGATATACAAAGAGGTAAAAAAAGGCAGAAAGAGTATAGAGGCAATCTACCTGCAACTACTCTGCCGAAAATTTCCTCCTCTCTTATGAATTTTATCAATGCATGAATCTTTCGCTCGAATACTCTGTCCACAACATCTGGCCTATCAGCGGTAGTTAGCATCGGAAATGCTTCCATGTATTCTTGAATCTCCGGCCACTTGACATTGCAGGTGAACGTGACAAAAAATGTTGGATTTCCGTGTACCCGGCAAATTGCCAACGCATCTAGATAATGACTATACATGTAGCGTGGCCCACCTGTGAACGATGCTGGCAAGATAATGCGAGAACCAACGGCATTACCATCTCGGTCACCTCTAGAAATTGCGTCATAAATGCCAGATAAATACTCACTACGTATATCATTCTGCTTACGCCGTATGAAATCTGTCCTGTCTTGCTCAATAACACAATATGCGTTGACAACGTATTGCTGGAAAAGCCGTCCGGCTCGTGTTATCAAACTGTAGCTGCCTACCCTATCGAATAACTGATATGCATAATAGATTTTCATAGTCATTTTCTTTTCGTCCTGCGTATCTAAAAGGTCAGAATTCCTGAGCGTCAAATTTAAATGATAACCTTCTTCACCGTAAATAAAAAGAAGTGGAAACTGTAATGCCATGTATTGTGGGTGTAACTTGTTTACACTTTCAGGCTCTCTGTAATGGCGCTCTATAACAACATCATAATCAGTCATGGTCTCGGGTCCACCTTCATACACAATAGCCCCGATACTATCAGCAGTAGGCAAGTCATATTGATTAGCTCCTATTACACCGAATAACCTAATATTGAAATTAGGTATATCCGCTTCGCGTAATTTGTCTCTAGCAGTCCTAAATAGGCGAACCAATGCGTTGTTCTCATCCAAAAACTGAATAAGCCCTTCAACAATATGTTCGCGCAGTGTCTGCCTTTCATGTGGGTCAAAATGGGAAAGCCTATTATGCACCTCGTGGTCCGTATCATAAATATACATCTGTAGGAATCGCGGGGTGTCATCATTTGCAGGACAAAATCCACCTATCCAATGATAGATTTGGCCCGAAACTCTAAACACATACGGGCCCCTTCCGGTATTAATGGAGTTGTCAATAGTTGCACCAAATGAGGTGATCGCAAACATTTGATTGTAAGCTCTTATGTTGTCCATAAAATGGCTGTCCGAAAGCAGGTCTGTAATATAGGCTGGATAGCTGCGGTGCGTACGCACATATGCGCGACCACCAGCACAACATCTTTGGTATTGAGGAGCCACAGATGCTGGAAGTCCGGTCCTCCTCTCTTCCCACCAGAACCTCGCGTAACAATGCTGGCACGTTTGATCACATCTGCCGAAATACTTATAATCTACAGGCGCTCCTGGTAAAAAAATTAGGAATGCGTAAGTATCAGAAATAAGACAGCACCGGATATGCTATAAAAATAAGGTTTGGAAAAAAAATATCCACCTTGGCGTTGTGGAGGGGCAATAGGGCCTTGCACTGGTGAGCTGTTAGTATGCGTGTCATGTGGTTGCCCTACAACGAAGTAGTTGAAATAAATATGTGAGTATCTTTAAATTATTGATATAGCTGCATGAATATATGGTGTCATCTTTTGTGAAGGCCAACACAACTAATACAGATTGACAATTGCATTTGTAATTATTGATAATTACCAAACACATGATGATGCAACTCCTGACTCAGTAAAAACAAACAAATGTGGATGTTGTATATTATCACCCACGCCAATAATAAACCATTAAAGGCATACATAGTCAAAACCGGTCATAAGACATTATAGCTACTTAGCATTGTTAGCGAAAACTAAAATACACAGTAATGAATAAACTCGTGTCGCCTTAGACAAAGACACAGACGTTCATAATTAGGAGAAAATTTTGCACCTCAACAATGACAAATATACAGTTGCTATGCAACGACTACCAGTGAAGAGTTAGATACTAAATGTAATCGCATCTGATTAAATATCTATAACCTATACACGTTCCTGTATGGAAATTAGAAATGCATTGGTGTGAAGAAGTAAGTCAATTTTGGACATGCAACAAAAAAAAGGTTAACAAAAATAAGTCAACCTTCATGTTGCGAAGGATCAATAGGAGTCTGCGTTGGTGAGTTATTAGCACGCGCACTATGTGATTGCCCTACAAACAGCCAACTAAAATAGATCAGCAAATATTTCTAAATTACTAATATAATTGCATAAAGATAATATGTCGTCTTTCATAAATGCTGAGACAATTTATATTCGTCAACAGCTGCACTTGTAATAACAGATAATCGGTAAATATATGACTATGCAGTTTCAGTGTTAGCATGCCACAAATGCCCCACGAAGAAGAAGAATCCTAGAAATCATCAACTATTTAATCGGGGATTAGCTCTATGGCTAATTACCACCCATGACACTAATAAACTATTTAAAACATGTGTAGCGAAAATCAATTCTAACATATCATACCTGCTTAATATTGTTTGACCAAAACAAAGATTGACAGCAATGAATAAAGTCGCATGGCCATAGGCGGACACAGAAATGTTTATAATGAGCGAATAATTTGGGGCCGTAAGAATTAATTCAGTTGTTGACTAACAGAGATAAAAAATAACGACACATGAGACACATTAAATATGATGCACCATACATACCAGCGCGTGCGTGTGAGCGATTACCAACCGCCCGAGCAGTACCTAAAAAGAATAAGCATGCATTGAAATTGTTAGACATTAATAAACAACATACCTAAGAAAGACCTGCTACGCTGCAATGTAAATAAGTATAATTGTAAAGAAATTCGGCGTTAAAAATGTGAGACACAATGCCAATAGAATTAAAAACACACAAACATATCACACATACCGCCACGTCTTGATCGCCTCCCGTTTGACAGAGTAGCTATGCCTAAAAAAAATGTTGTCATCAGCATACTAAAAGCATATAAAGAAGCTATGCACATCATAACATTTGGCATCAAAACTGAAATAAACATATATATTACGTGGTCTGCCACCTCTTCTTGCAGGCGTAGAAATTTGCGATGAACCTGTATTGGTATGAGACGTAAGTGTAAGAAAAAATGCCGTAGATAAGCAAAACCTTATAGCAAACAATGATATAGCATACTATACAACAGATGGATGCAACCGGCACTAATACATAGACAAAACCGATATACGATAAGGCATTATACCTGTGGCAGAAAAATCTAATATCATAGGAATGTTAGATGACCCCTCCCCAACGTGAAAGCGACGCTCACTTATAGGCCACCCTGCGCAAAAGAAGAATACCCGCAATAACTAATAGCATAAGAAAGAATACAAAATAAGAAAAGCACAACTAAATGAATAGCAAACCTTGATAAGCAGCCGAAGACCGACTATCATCTAAAGCACTTTCGAAAACATTGCTAACTGTAAATGTTGAAACTAAACCATCAACCGTTGTTACTTGCACAGGTATAGAAGCAGCAGAAGCCTGAATCATCGGAAAAGCAACCACTGAAGACCCAGAAACAGAAGGCAACATATCTGGAGTGTTAAGCGAAGCAGGTTAGTGGGAATCCTGTACTAAAGTTTCAGAAGCAAAACCAACTACTGGGTCGGAATCTTCATCAACCATACCTCCAGCAGTGCTACTTGATACAGCTTTTCTCTTTACTTTCATAGTGTATAAAATATGTGAAAACAAAAGATGCAAAGGCACGTACTACAAACAACTACAGAAGAGCATATAAATCTAGACCGACCAGCAACCTAGCATGCACCTACGAAAAACATTCAACCGAGCAACACAACACAGACGACACATACCACAAAAAAACAGCATCAAACAACACACGAATACATATACCCAAAAGCAACAGATTATAAAAACGAAAATAGAAACACTACACAGGATCAAAAAAGCAGCCAACCTTGTTAACCGACAAACAAAACACCAAAAAAACGATCGGATAAGTTTGAAAGATGTGAGAGAGAAGCGGTGATAATTATGAGTAGCAAGTGCGTGAAATAAACAAATGAAGTAAAAACGCAAGACGGACATGTTAAAAGGCCATGAACAGGCCAACAAAAGCCCAATCACGTAGCCCTTGAAAAAAGTATTATTTAAATGAGAAAGCCCATTTAAACCTAATTAGTATATAGAGGTAATAAATAGCACCTGCTGCAAATATGTGAGAATATATAATTTTTTTTTATTTTTTTTTATTTTATTTATTATTATTATTATTTTTTTTTAACGGTGCAAAGGTGAATATCACCTAGGGTGAATTAACATGTGTTGGAGGAATTGTGTTAATCTCTTTTTCTATATAATATTTGTATTTGGGTACATGTTCTAAAGTGAGGTCCTTATATTACTTAGATCAATACACTTGAATAGTCAATCACCCTTATATCTATTCTTAACATCTATTTGGTGCAGGTCGCTACACAGTGTTTTCATTAACGAAAAATGTAACTTTCACAATGAAGAAAATCGGCAAACCTGACGAATCTGGTGATTCGTCCTCATTCAGTTGTTTACCTGACGATATTCTTCTCGAAATTTTAAGCAGGTTGATCGATTTAAAAACACTTTGCCGTTGCAAACTCGTTTCCATTCATTTCAACCATATTGTCCAACAAGTCAATGCCATTTCTTTCACTGGTGTAAACCATTCCAGTAGCGACTCCAACTCCTCGGGTGCCCCTAGCGAGCGTGATCGGCCTGATAATTTTTTTAAGTGCGAGTCTTTTGTGTCTGTGATGAAGTCTTTGCAGACATTTAGTGGACTCAAGTCTCTATGTATTGAGATTCCTTCTTTCCATAAAGCTTCTGATGATCGTTTTTTAATCAAGTGGAAGTTTGAATTCCGTAACAGAACTGATTCCTTTCTATTTCTATCACCAAATTCAGTTTGTGATACGAAGGAAAATGTTCAGGATGAAGAAGAACAAGAAGAAGAAAATGTGGAATTGAGTTAACTGAAACGTCTCATTGCTGCGGGGTGTGCGGTGGATGCTCTTATTATACTTTTCACGATGTTGCCTTACATGAAGTGTTTTCCGTTGTTGGAAAATGTTACCATTACAGATACTAGTAAAAGGGGGACGGTTTCTCTTTGTGGTGGAAAAATTGTTGATCTGGGGAAATGTCTACGTCTTGAACAGTATAGTTGTAATAAGCTGCATCGATGTTATGTCCCATTGTTGAAATTGCCAGTTTCAGGGTACATGATGAAGGGGGTAACTTTAGCTCTGTTTGAGATGAATGATCTTGTGGATGATGATAGTTTTACAAACATTAATTTGAATGACTTTGAAGATAAAGAGGAGGCTGCATACAATGAAGCTATGATGGAGATTTTCAAGAAAAACAGGCAACGGATATTTGGATAAAGTGGCTTCGAATATGAACTTCAAAATGGTAAAATCTTAGTATAAGTTTTCATTTTTAATCTTTACTTTAAGGATTTTTGTTTATGTGTCTATATCCAACACAGTTGACTCTGTTGGTAGTTTTTGGTTAAGCATTTTAATACGAACCTGATACAATAATAATTAAACGACCATGGATCATATCACATTCTTTCTGCTAGTACTAAAGTATGTTTTGTTATACTTGTTAATGAGTTAGCAGGTAAATTTGCATTGGGATTAACCTTGATAAAGAGTTTTGTATGTTGGGGAATATATATTTGGTTTGCTATGGGTGTGATGTCACGTTGTACCTGTCAAATACGAGTCCCTCTGACGTCGCATTTAGACTGTTATTAGAAAGCATCGAAAGGTGTTATGTGATTGAATGGGTTCAGGCGGTAGATTTGGGTTATGTAACTTGCGAATGTTCATTTTTTTGATAAAAGTTGCAATAATCTCGAAGTACCCAATTTGTTTGTTTTTTTAAGTTGGACAAAAATAGGCCTTCCAGTTAATAGGGAAACCGTATTTGGGGTACATGATTAGTCTCATATATCTTTTGGAATGCTTAGTAACACATTAGTTACTACTTGAAGCTGCACCAGGGCATTTAACATCTACCCATGCATAAATAAGTGAGAATTATTAGAACACTGCATTCTCATAATGCATTGAGTGATCTGATGTGCAGGAATGCATGCATGCTCTCTGTTTCTATGAAGTTGAAAACTAAAGTAAACAATCAAAACATGATTGTGAACCACTTATAATTACAAATAGACTTTGTTATATTTTAAATATCAAAGAAATTCAATCACAAAACAACTAATTTTTTAGAATGTGATTAGATTTATCAGCACTTCTTAAAGTGACTCATCATTTAGGTTTCATAATAGGACCCTCTTCCACTGCATTTGAATACATGGACTCCTAAGAAGGACATATGATGTTTTTTTTGGGTACCTTGCATCATCACTTTTAAAGATTGTTGCTGATATGTCTCTGGTTAAACGACAGTTCTCTCTGACGTTTCTTTGCTTAAGTTCTTGACTATTTAGTTCCATTATTCATATCTACGCATTTAACATCCAGATGCCTATGGGTCAAAGGCTTTAAGTTTAGTTCAAAATATAAATAAATTAGGCTTTAAGTTACTTTTAAAAAATGCATTCACATCGATTGTTTTCTTGTTAAATTTATCTCAAAAAGGTTATTCGTATATATAAAGATATCAAATATTTACAAGCTACTCAGAATTCCCCAAACAGCCCTTGAGGAACCTTGAATAACTCCATATACACAAGCAATTTCTAAGCTTATTTAAATACAACATGAAATTCAAACTAACAAGAATGCTACTAGCCATTCTATCTTCAATCCATAAGCAATATTTATCATTCTATATCAGCGGCCGATCTTAGCATCACACCCACAAGGCCTAATTAAAATGGATCATATACTGTGATTTGCTCATGCTGGTAACTGCATTTATATAGATTGT
>LBNU01003729.1:75829-87779 GCA_014162995.1 Artemisia annua | reverse complement strand
CTACCCACTGAGCAACCCCTGAACTCTGTACCTGAGCATCCCTGGAGCTCTGTCCGATCTCGAATACACCCTGAACATCCTCCATAACACCCTTGCCATTAGATGGCACATCTCTCCCTAAATCACCATCAATCTGCATGTCACCAGCAGTAGGCTCAACCGGTGCTGTCTCAACCTGAACCTGTACTGAATCAACTGCTGGATCCTCCATTGGATCCTCCATCGGATCCTCATCCTCATCAGAATAGGATGATACAGATCTCCGTAATCGCTGACGTGGCGGAGAACAATCTGGAGATGAAATCGGTGAATCAACTGAAGTAGAGATATCCGTATAACCATAACGAGACCTCAGATGTGGTGATATCAAAGATGAAAGTCTGATAGTCTGATCACTCGGACGTACTGACATGCGAGCTGTATGCTGAATGGTAAAAGTCTCAGCAGCTGAAGTATTCTGATCATGCTGTGAGAGTGAGTAGTGAGCAGGAGATGAACGATGAGCTGAAGCAAAGCGAGGTAAAAATGGTGAAACTGATGCTGGAGCTGTGTGTGTGGACTGAGTAGCAGCACTGATAACTTCCATAAGCTGGTTATCCGCAAATGAAACTGGCTGACGGGAAGGAGATGAGTGTCCAACGGATAAGATAGGCTCCACAACATCAAACTAACGAGACATGGTCTATGACAAATACGGTGCGGTATGTGTAAGTATAAAGAAAATACTTATATTATATATGTTAAGTAAATACTAATAGTACAGTATAACACTTAAACATATAAAGCAAAGCTCATATAAATCATGGCAAACGAAGTAGACAGGCATCTGGCAGTCATAAGAAGCGTTTTTATAAAAATGGTTATAGTTTAGGTTTTTAATTTACCTAGTTCTCTATAACCTAGGCTCTGATGCCAATCTGTAACACCCCCAAAACTATAGATTCGCGGAAGCATACAAGCATTTGGGGTGCTACGAATTAGGAATCACAACACAAGATAAAGAGAACGGAGTAGAAATCCGTTTATTTATATTACATAATTTAAAGTCAAATGTAATACATAAGTTCAAATTTTATAAAATAAGGCCTAGTTACACGACTGTCCCAATGTTTTCAGAGTAACGCTTGTGTAAAAACACTTAAGATTTCTTATGACCTCGCCATGCACTGCCATCAACATAATCATACTTTAAGCACCTGAAAAACATGCTAAAAGTCAGCTAACGCTGGTGAGTCTATAGGTTTAAATTAAATAGCACATATGGACCATAGCAATAATCAGCAAGTATACACTAAACCCGTATGCAACACTAAGCTCAACCACCGAACTAGAAAAGAATGCCAAAAGCATTAAATATAATAAAGTGCCCGCGAGTGATAATCCCCAGTCACTCGGCGAAAGGTCGTCATGGTATACGTTCGGGCCTTGACCACAGTACGGCCAACCGAACGGAGGAGTCACCCTCAATAGATCTATTTATAACATACGCGTTTCCCAGCAGGAATTGACGGTGTTGATAATTGGCAAATGGGATTCAAGCAAACTTAGGTTTCCGCATACTAGTGTATTAAGAACAAGTTCAGTTTTCGGTCCATGAAAACAGTTTTGCATGTTTCTCAACCCAAGGTTTATAAAACAGTACTTATAAAAAAATGGGGCTATAAACTCACCTTAATAAAAGCAATCTGCTAGTCAACAAGTAAAAATATGCAACCGCTCCGACACGCGACCTAAGTAAATATGGTATGTCTCAGTACAAAGTTCACTCGATGTGTTTAACTCATTTGAAATAGGTGTTTATGTATTACCAAGTGCTCGTGTGTTTCTTGCTTGTGGTGTGGTAAGCACGTTTCCAAAAATAGTTCGTTTTATCGGCTCATAATGAAGGCTCGTGTTATTGGCTCATGGTGAAAGTGTATGGTGAAATTTTACATGTGATTATATATATATATATATATATATATATATATATATATATATATATAAATAATATATATATATATATATAAATAATATATATATATATATATATATATATATTAGTAAGATTTAATATTAAGTATTTAATTTAATTAAAATAAATTAAATATGTTTTGAGGAATTATATTTAAAATAGTTGTGTTAGCGGAGAAGTAGTATATTATAAATAATAACTATCACTTATAATATATATTTCATTTTCAAGTCTTCAAAAATATATATATGTTTGTTGTATTTGTTAGAAAAATACTCTAAGTATAAGTATTTTAGTAAAAATATTCTAAGTGTGGGAATTTTTATAAATTTGGGCATGACCCGTTAGTTTATTCAACGTTCCCATGTTCCACATTAACACAATTCCTCAATTAAACCACTTGTCATTTTATTTGTCATATTTAGTACGTTATAACTATATTATACGTTATTAATATAGTTATCGTTATAAACCGTTTTAAGTCACGAAAATCATCACCATAGGTCTAAATACATGTGAAAACTCGTTTTTATCTCCCGAACTATTTAATGGGCTGAAGTATAGCTAGGGGTGGAAACGAGCCGAGCCGCTCGTGAAAAGCTCGGGATCGGATCGGTAAAACGCTCGAACGAACCGAGCCTAAACGAGCTCGAGCCCGAGCTCGAGCCTAAGTTTGAGCTCATTTAATAATCGAGCTCGAGCCCGAGCTCTATACAAAAAGCTCGAGTAGGCTCGCGAGCCTAAACGAGCCCTAGAAATATATACGTATATATATTGTCTATACGTATAAACGAGCTTAAAAGTAGTAAACGAGCTCGAGCCTTATGTAATTAACGAGTCGAGCTCTATTTGAACTTTTTTTTCTTTAAAACTTTATATAAATTAGTCGAGCCCGAGCCCGAGCTCGAGCTTGTGAAAATTTTCACGAGCCGAGCTCTGAGCTCAATATATAAGCTCGAAACGAGCTCAGAGCCCGACTCGAGCTTTATATATGTAAGAGCCCGACTCGAGCTCTGCAGCTGGCTTCGGCTCGGCTCGTTTTCACCCCTAAAGTATACTTATTGGGCCCGTTAGGCCCCATTACTAGCCCAAACATAAGTTTTACGGTTTAATTTACGTTTAATAAATAACAAAGCTATATATTGTGTTTAATTTTTATGCGTCGGTAACAATTTTTGTCAAAAAGTCAAAGATTGGGAACAAATTACCCCATGGTCGTGCTACTGGTTACCAGACCGCCACTATTTTGGGCCCCTATTGGGCCTTTGCCCAAAAACCATGTTTTACTAGTTAATTTTTATATAGTTTTTCTATTTAAAACATAATTAACATTTTTAATTATGTTTTTAATCCCAAAATAAGTTTTGTCATTATTTTATCCACTAAAAATAATATTTTCCCGACTAAAATAGTGTTTCCACCCCAAAAATGTATTTTTTAAAACTAATTAATTTAATAATAATAAACCAATAACAAATATTAAAATAAATTCTTATCTACCAACTTAAAAAATTTCCACCAATTCACCACTTTGAAAGCCAATTTTATGTTTTTCCCTCCAACCCCAACTATTTTTTTAAATAATTTTTTTTGTTTGGCCGAAATTTATATATTACATATATATGTATAATATTTTATTTAAATTTTAAACATTAACAACAATTAATGGTTTTGTGCTTCAAATAGTTACAAATTAGTCCATTTTTTAATCAATAGCAGAACCATACCATAAATGTCTAGCTTAATATTGCTAAAAAAATCTTCCATGCCCATGCAAAGCAATATTTAAAATATGTTTAATTCCAACTAACAAAAATTTTTAAAAACACAACATTGGTAAACACTTAAAGATCTATAAAAATATGGAAAAAACCAAGATAAGAAAGTTGAATGAAAAATTCCTTAACATGTTTTGTTTGGGACGTGGTTAGGGAAGAAACAGGAGGAAAACCCAAGACTTTCCCCCAATACCCCAAATCCAACCTTAATAATATTAACCCCCAAACCTTCTGGGAATTCCAAACCCCAACTAAAATCCCTTGAATCTTTTAAAAAAAATTTTTGGTTAGAAATGTATGTTGGTGTTGGGTTTGTTGGTTCGGCCCAAAAGGAAGAAGAAGAAAAAAGATAAATAAAGTTGGGTGGATCCCTATTGGACCTATTTAAAGACAAATACCTGGAATGATTTAGGATTTGGAACTTAAGAAAGCCACTTGGTTTTTATAAAGTTCTCCCATGGTGAGATAAGGGTTAGTAGGGGTGAGTAAGCCTTGATGTTGCCGGCCCAAGGGAATCCAGGGGGGGGGGAAGTTTTTAAACTTAGTCCCCGGTTTTGGGTGTTATCCGTGGGTTTGGTCCCGTTTTAAGGTTAAAAACGTAGCCGTGGTAATCGTCCCCCGGTTTTGGACGTTAGACACGAATTATGTAATAATTTGCCCAACGGGTTTTTTTGGTCAAAAAGAATAAAATGAGTTTACTGACTCAAAAATATATTTACTTGACCTTTTTCACATTTACTGTGGTGTCGGTTCGCGTGCGGCGTTGTTTTTCAGCAAATACCGAGAAACTCTCAGTAAATTACGAAACTTGTCAGTAACTATCCGAAATGGATAAATTTGTGTTTATTGACAAAAATAAACTTTTTCAGTAGTCACTGTAAGCTACAGTGTACAAAACGGTTCCCGAAATCATGCAGAAATGTGCAGAAACATGCAGAAATGTGCTAAAATGCATATAACGTCCAAAGTGAATATAATAAATAGCAATTTATTATATAATTTAGTTTATGAAAAATACCATTTGTCACAGCGGCCCTTCTGGTCAGGTTTGTTGTCTTTAAATCTATTATCTACTTGTCTTTTATTTAGGGATTTAATAGAAATTAGGACAGATTTATAGATTGTGTACCACTAATATAAGTTCTTTGCAATTTATGTAGGCGTAGGACAGATTTATAGATTGTGACTATGGTGAAGAATAAAACCATAACTTCATTTTTTAAAAGAAAGAAAGAAGAACAACAAGTAGAAGGAATTGATGATGAAATTCAAGAGATTAAACCCAGCCAAATTGTTAGTTGGTTTGACTTTAACCTCCTAAGGGCAGTTTGGTAATATTAGTCTTAAGGGTATTTTGGTCATTTTGTAGTAACTTAAGAAGTAAAGATTTTTGTTTTTCTGTTGTTTTGGTATGTCGATTTGCTTACTTATAAAACCATAAGCAGAAACACATAACTTTGTAACACTTTAACTCTTACTAATGGAAAATGTCAGCTTTTGCTCAATGTTCTGATCTTCTACCTGTTTTCTGTCTTTGGGTTGATGATCTTCCCTTTTGCATCTGATTATGTTTCCCTAATCCTAACAAATTGGTGTTAGAGCCACTCGATTGATTGAAGCAAGCCGCAACAGTTTTGGGTGCTGATTCGATTAGTTGAATACATGAGGTCTGAATTTGTCTTGTGTTTTGGTGGTTGCAGTTGATCGATTTTTGGGATATTAGGTTTGTGATTTGGGATTTTTCCCTTTGTTCAATCGTTTGTTGCTTTATGCTTGTTTGATAGATTGAAGGTGTTTGTTGATTGGGATTAGGGATAGTTAGAATTTTGTTTGTTGAATCGATGGTTTGTGTAGAGATTGTCTAATCTATGTTTTTTTTAGATCAGTTACTTATTGGGTTTGACATCTGGGATTTAGGATACTCAGAATTAGGTTTTGTGGATTGACTACTTATTGGGTTTTATCTTTCGTCTTTGTTTCATAGAAGTTAATAGGGCAATTGTTTTGTTATTTGTAGTATAAACCCGTTTGAATAGTTATGTCTTCTCAAACACCATCATCATTAGTTAGTATTGATAAGTTTAACGAAAAAAGTAATTTTAGTTTGTGGCGAATTAAAATTCGAGCCTTATTGAACAACAAGACATTTGGGCACCTCTAGCCGGTCCCAAACCGGCTGATATGACGGATGCAAAATATGCCTCACAAGATGAAAAGGCCCATTCCACTATTTTGCTATCTTTGTCGGATGAGGTTCTTTGCGAGGTTGCGGATGAAGAAACGGCTTCTGGGGTGTGGAAGAAGTTAGAGAAGCTTTATATGACAAAGTCGTTGACGAATAAGTTGCTACTAAAGCAACGTTTGTTTTCACTTCGAATGAAAAAGGGCTCATCATTAAAAGATCATCTTGATGCATTGAACTCGATCTTGATGGATTTGAAAAATGTTGAAGTCAAGATTGATGATGAATATGCGGCTCTTATTCTTCTAGTCTCTATGCCTCCCTCGTTTGAAAACTTTGCGAACTCCTTTGTTGTTGGTAAGGACACTATCACATTAGAAGATGTTCGATCCGGTTTGCATTCCTGAGAGCTTCGTCATCAAGCATCGNAGGTTTGTTGTTTTGTTGTTGTTTAATTGATTTTGCTTGTGCTTGTTTGTTCAATAGATTGAAGGTGTTAGTGATTGGGATTTGGGTGTGGATTGATTGCTTGTGGGTTTTATACTTTGGTCTTTGTTCCTCGTTTCATAGCAGCTAATAGAGTGGTTGTTTGTTATTTAGTAGTAAAACCCATTAGAAACCCGTTTAAAAAAAAATTATGTCTTCTCAATTATCCTCATCAGTTAGTAGCATTAGTATTGAGAAGTTTAATGGGAAAAGTAACTTTAGTTTGTGGCGAATTAAAATTCGAGCCTTATTGAAACAACAAGGCATTTGGGCACCTCTAGCTGGTCCCAAACCGGCTAATATGACGGATGCAAAATATGCATCACAAGATGAAAAGGCCCATTCCACTATTTTGCTATCTTTGTCGGATGAGGTTCTTTGCGAGGTTGCGGATGAAGAAACGGCTTCTGGGGTGTGGAAGAAGTTAGAGAAGCTTTATATGACAAAGTCGTTGACGAATAAGTTGCTACTAAAGCAACGTTTGTTTTCACTTCGAATGAAAAAGGGCTCATCATTAAAAGATCATCTTGATGCATTGAACTCGATCTTGATGGATTTGAAAAATGTTGAAGTCAAGATTGATGATGAATATGCGGCTCTTATTCTTCTAGTCTCTATGCCTCCCTCGTTTGAAAACTTTGCGAACTCCTTTGTTGTTGGTAAGGACACTATCACATTAGAAGATGTTCGATCCGGTTTGCATTCCTGAGAGCTTCGTCATCAAGCATCGAAAACTTTGGAATCCCAACCCATGGGTTTATTAACCACAAGTCGTTATAGGGGTCGATATCGATTTGAAAAGGGTAAAGATAAAGGTGGAGCATCATCAAGTTCTCGAGGTCCCAATCCTCGAGATATTTGTAATTATTGCAAAGAGGAAGGCCATTGGAAGCATAATTGTCCTAAACTTAAGGAAAAATGTCAGGTAGCGACTGTTGCTAAAGACGACTCGAGTTCAGAATGTGATGTGCTCTAAATGGTTGGCGTTTTGGTATTAGAAATTTGAAAATCGTTTTGGTGTTTGAAGACTTGGTTCAAGTCATTTGAAATTTGTTCGATCGTTTGGAATTTGTCATTTTGGAAATTCGGATATTCGTTTGTCGGGCTTTTGAAGTTGGTTGCCCGAATTTGATTGTCTTTGTTGAAGATCGTTCGAGCCGATTCGTTTTGTTTAGTTAACAGAGTTTGATTGTCGGTTAACATTTGCTAGTTCGTTTTGAAGACATCTGCATTTGTTTTTTGGATCGTTTTCGGATTTGATCGTTTGTTATGAATTTACTAACACCTTTAGTGTTTGGAATTTTGAATTTGATTGAAACTTTGGCATCACTTAGAAGTTGAAGTCAAGGTGGAGATTGTTAGTTGGTTTAACTTTAACCTCCTAAGGGCTGTTTGGTAATATTAGTCTTATGGGTATTTTGGTCATTTTGTAGTATCTTAAGAAGTAAAGATTTTTGTATGTCAGTTTGCTTACTTATAAAACCATAAGTAGAAACACATAACTTTGTAACACTTTGACTCTTCCTAATAGAAAATATCAGCTTTTGCTCAATGTTCTGATCTTCCACCTGTTTTCTGTCTTTGGGTTGATGGTCTTCCCTTTTGCATCTGATTATGTTGCCATAATCCTAACACAAACAAAACACAAAAAACCAAGCAACAACAATGAAAACATACTAATAACCATTTCTATTCATAAACTGATCCAGGTACATACATAATGACCACAAAAGCTTCACAAATAAAACCTAGATACATAATCCCCTATAGAGCTGATGTAGAACTACAATTATCAATCAGTAATGGCCCACGCACATGTTTTTGAAAATGTTAGTGATGCAATGGCACCAACTAATGTATCACAATATTGTATGTTATATTAGCCTCAAAATGACATATGCCTTTAGTATCACTCAAAGTGCCAATTTGTATCACTGTCACAAGCATACCGTCAAACTAACATTCAAACAAAAAAGTTGCCTTCACCATTCATCCTTAAACTATATGCAGATGTAACAATGACACAAATAAACAAACATGCCCACACAATATTTCAAACCCACAACGGGTAGTCGCACAATAAACTCAACCATTTCTCAACACATATTCACACAATAATCCAAAATCATATACCCAAAAAGCATAACATAAAAATAATTTTAACCAACCAAACAAAATGGAAAAACCCAAACAACAACAAATACATACTAATAAAAATTTCCATTGATAAACTGATTCCCAGTACATATTTCATGACTATAAAAGCTTCACAAACATAAAAACTACATCATCAACACATCTACAAATATAGACTCTAAAGAAAATGAAACCTCCTACATCCATCATCAACCCAAAAGATACACATCCAACTGAACCAAGCTTCTCATAAACTGGGTACATCTAAAAATCATAGTTAGCAAAGATAAAACCTGAACATCAGAAATACCCAAAAAGCAACATCTTAAACGCCCAACACACAACCCACATTAAAACTACATTTCTTGCAACTTCATGATAAACAAGAACAACTTACGCAAATGAATATGCTTCTATGTGATCACTATCATCTACCTGCCAGCCTTACTCAGATCTTCTTGTTGCATTTTCCTTAACTAAGAGACACTTTCCCCCATAGAAATTGAACCACGAACAGTCTCCAACTCCTTTATCAACCTGTATTTGTGATTCACACGATCCATGATCTCCGAAACTTTTTCCCTTATGTCTTCCTCATTAGCAAAAGTAGATTCCACCTCTCGCCCATAATGAAGTAGCATCATATCTTACATCAAAGTTGATTTGGCTGCGGTTGCTAGCTGATCATACAAGGGTAAACAGCCGGCCATAATTTTTGCAAAGAGATTTTGTGTATTTTTTAGGTGAGAAATGATAAATGAAATGAGAGAGAAATAGAAACACTTAAATAGAAGAAGATCAAGCATCATTTGGCTATTCATTTTTATGGAGAATTGCAACTCAACAGAAAGCCATGATGACAAACTCCCCTATACAAAAACATCATATCAAAATGCTCAAAAAAAATAATAAAAAAATAAAAATCGCCAACAAGATGTTATTGGCACATGAGCAATTTAGAAACTCGACATTAGTAGAACCCGAACACAAATATAAACATTCACACATACTCAGACCACACATATGCACAAACTTTTTCGCTATACATACTTTTAACCATAATAGTATAATACCCAAAAAAAAACAACCCAAGACACTAAAACTTGCAAATAACTAACAAAGTCAACACTAATAAATATCAAACTCAAATGAAACCAAATACAAATATAAAATGTCATGTACTAACAAAAACTTACAAATAAACTCGACGTTAATGAATTTCAAGCTCAAATAAATCCAAACACTTAATGTCCGGTCAAATCGAGGCGAACCATTTAGGATTCAAACGAACCCGTATATTAGTAAAATGATTACAAAAATTACTTATTTCTTAACAAAATTGTTATACAAAAACATGCACTTACAACTAAAATAAATAAATAAATAAATAAATAAATAACTTTATTTACTTGTAAATAAGGTAATAAGCAATAAGCCCATTGTTCAACTATAAGGCCCAGCGGAATAAAAAAAACACAACGCTAAAAACTCCGAACAAAATAATTTTGCCATATGAATAACTTATAAACTCAACGTTAACAATCCTTCCTTAAATGGACTACGATACAAATATAAACTACTAAGACCGCCCGTATGCACAAACCTTTTTAGCTATACATGTTCAACCATATCTATTCGAACTGCACTTATACATTAGTTACATACTAATCATTTCAGCTACATAAACGTAAACAAAATCTTTCTATGCAACAACGCAACACCTCAGCGATAACACGCGGGCTAAGAGACTCGTTATAACCATTTGTTGCATGTAAAATAAAATATTAAATATGTAAATATATAAATATATAAATATATAAATTAGAAGGAAAATAAAGTGAGAAGAGCGAAAAAAAATATAACCACACATTTTACATGCACTTAAAAAACAGAAGCATCTCGCTTTAAAATTCTCTTTTTATTTAAAATATGTGTCTATAATTCTTATTATTTTCATTTCAGTTTTTCTTCTCAATAGAAACTTTTTTTTTTTTTTTTTTTTTTTTTAATATGTCTTTTTTTATGATCAAAAAATCATAAGAACGACAATACATATATGTTACTTCTATCATTCATTTTATTTGTTTTATCATTGTTATTTTCCTTAGCAGAATAAAAATGACAAAATCCAATAACCAAACAAATAAACGATGTCTGGAAAGTTGAAAATACGAAGTAAAATGCCGTAACACGTATAAACTCATTGACTACCACCCAAATCAATATGCGCGAGCACATTGTTTTCATTTTCTACAACTTGTATTTTTTTACAGCAAAAATACATTCAACATTTATTTCATCATTTCACTTCAATTTATGATATTACGAGGCATGCAGAACCCGTGCTACGCACGGGCTAAGAATCTAATTGTTAATCGTGTATTCTTTCTGTATATTGGCGAGTGTATACTTAATTATTGTTTAGTATGTTGTATGAAATGTTTTAACTTTCTTGTATAAAAATTTAAAAGTGTTTGATGTTGTTTTGGTTTTGTGGTGTTGTATTTTATATATGGGCTTTTAGTTATTAAGTTGTGATGGCTTTGTTTCTTTTGGCCTATTACTTATTTGCATGATAAAAACAATAGTTTTGTTTCTTTTGGTCTATTACTTAGCCCTAAAAATCGTTACAAACCTTTTTAGCTTCATCACATTTTATTGTGCAACTAATTTCATTAAAAATTAGCATTGAAGTCTAACTAATATTAATAAATTTTATCAATAAAGTCAATTCTAAATAGCTAACTAAATGAATAATAATTAACACACTATTAATAATTCCTAAAACCTTTGGACTCCACTATTATGTCTTAAACTTAATTTTTTTTAATTTACAAATGAGTTTGAACAAAAATTATGTACTTTTTCTTTTATATTCATTATTCAAGTTGCATGCTTACATAAACTAATCATGCTAAAAAATATCATTTAATCATTTAAATGTTGCTTTACATACATGCTCGTGTACATTTTCTTTAATCAATTCGCACATGTGAGCTACATCAATAGAAAACACACATAAATTACTTGTATATGAAAATGCATTAACATAATATATATATATATATACATATATATACATACATATATATATATATATATATATATATATATATATATATATATATATATATACACACACACACATATGGGGGCTTTATTTTCAGAACTCTTTTAAGTGCGAGAACTGCGATAACCCTTCTAAACCAATGAGATTTTTTTAAATGTTAAAAATTATTATTAATTCAAAAGGGTATTATAGTAAAATACATTTTTTTATTCTTTTTGAATTAAAAAAAAAACGGATTTTAGACATTCCAAATTTTTTGGATATATATATATATATATATATATATATATATATATATATATATATATATATATATATATATATATATATATATATATATATAT
>LBNU01003729.1:63278-75149 GCA_014162995.1 Artemisia annua | reverse complement strand
GGGGATATGTTAGCTACACCTTGATGTAGGCAATTAGCTACACATCCCCTTTGTAAAAAGTTTTAAAAATGTACAGTTCAGCCCCTGCAGTAAGTTACAGGGGCTGAACTGTACATTTTTAAAAGATTTTACAAAGGGATGTGTAGCTAATTGCCTACACTTGGATGTAGGTAAGATTTCCCCATATATATATATATATATATATATATATATATATATATATATATATATGAAAATAAGAGTTTCTAACTACAACTAGTCAACCTGCACATCTCTTAAGCTTTTATAAGTTGTTGTTACGAGCTGCAAGTAGTATGCCAAAAATATATACTAATTATTTTTAATTAATAATTTTTCATATCTTTGTTGTGGTTCTCAGATCGCTAAGTTGAACCAGTTGAGTTTTCGGTTCATGTTAAATTGTTCTACCGGATTAACCAACCAATCTAAACCGGGTCTTTTGGCTAAAAGGAAGCTTTTCGAAACTAAACCTCGGTTCAATTGATATCTTAAAATTAAAAACAATAATATAAAATAAACACAAGAAAACGTGCATTGAAAATCAACATGTTTTTATTCTTTTCGCGTTTGATACTTTTGGTTTTCTTGCACCTGAGGCAATGGAGCTTCTCAGCAGAGTTTAACATGTTATGCATAGTAATGGTATGACACCTAGATCAACAAATGTTGTTTTTAAAATAAGGGGTTTTTGCATATATATCCTTTCGAAAATGCATAATTGCATATATATCCAAAGCATGCATAAAAACCATTGTATTATGTGCATAAAAAACTTGTACAAAAGATATATATGCAATTATTCACTTTGGGAGTATATATATGCAATTTTGCATTAAAATAATTAGTTTTGCAATTTAAAAAGAGCTAGCGGCACAACTTGTTACTTGTTTACCTTCCAACTCTATACAAATCCAAATTAATTCATGAAATAAAAATTGTTTAGTCGAAACTGATATAGAATACACTATGATATAGAATATACTATTAGCATTACAATATACATTTCAAACCTAGCCATAATTCCACAAACCCAAATCTGTTGGCTTGAATTCTACTTGGCCTAGTCAAACCCAGTGACCCTTTCTGTATAAATGCATACAAATATGTTCTTAAAGTGGCACAACTCCAAATTACTTGTGACTCAATCAATCGACTCTACACGTATTTTGAATAACTTTTAGCTTCGAAAACTAGCAAAAAAATTCTCTAAAATGCCACGTTGGGTGAGACCGGAGGTAAGCATGCATATTTGAATTCGTGGTTTTTGAATTAGAGTTTATATAGATATATATAGTCATAAAACCGATAATTTGTTCTAAAGGATGCAAATTTTAAAGCATACTTTGAACGATGCAGGTATATCCTCTTATGGCTGCAATGACGTTCGTGACGAGCATGTGCGTTTTTCAGCTTACTAGAAATATTTTTATGAATCCTGATGTCAGGTACGTAACGTTATGTTATGATTTTCAAGAATCAATATTAGTTACTATAAAAGAACCGCGATTCGCGTCATAATTNGTAGTATGCCAAAAATATATACTAATTATTTTTAATTAATAATTTTTCATATCTTTGTTGTGGTTCTCAGATCGCTAAGTTGAACCAGTTGAGTTTTCGGTTCATGTTAAATTGTTCTACCGGATTAACCAACCAATCTAAACCGGGTCTTTTGGCTAAAAGGAAGCTTTTCGAAACTAAACCTCGGTTCAATTGATATCTTAAAATTAAAAACAATAATATAAAATAAACACAAGAAAACGTGCATTGAAAATCAACATGTTTTTATTCTTTTCGCGTTTGATACTTTTGGTTTTCTTGCACCTGAGGCAATGGAGCTTCTCAGCAGAGTTTAACATGTTATGCATAGTAATGGTATGACACCTAGATCAACAAATGTTGTTTTTAAAATAAGGGGTTTTTGCATATATATCCTTTCGAAAATGCATAATTGCATATATATCCAAAGCATGCATAAAAACCATTGTATTATGTGCATAAAAAACTTGTACAAAAGATATATATGCAATTATTCACTTTGGGAGTATATATATGCAATTTTGCATTAAAATAATTAGTTTTGCAATTTAAAAAGAGCTAGCGGCACAACTTGTTACTTGTTTACCTTCCAACTCTATACAAATCCAAATTAATTCATGAAATAAAAATTGTTTAGTCGAAACTGATATAGAATACACTATGATATAGAATATACTATTAGCATTACAATATACATTTCAAACCTTGCCATAATTCCACAAACCCAAATCTGTTGGCTTGAATTCTACTTGGCCTAGTCGATCAAACCCAGTGACCCTTTCTGTATAAATGCATACAAATATGTTCTTAAAGTGGCACAACTCCAAATTACTTGTGACTCAATCAATCGACTCTACACGTATTTTGAATAACTTTTAGCTTCGAAAACTAGCAAAAAAATTCTCTAAAATGCCACGTTGGGTGAGACCGGAGGTAAGCATGCATATTTGAATTCGTGGTTTTTGAATTAGAGTTTATATAGATATATATAGTCATAAAACCGATAATTTGTTCTTAAGGATGCAAATTTTAAAGCATACTTTGAACGATGCAGGTATATCCTCTTATGGCTGCAATGACGTTCGTGACGAGCATGTGCGTTTTTCAGCTTACTAGAAATATTTTTATGAATCCTGATGTCAGGTACGTAACGTTATGTTATGATTTTCAAGAATCAATATTAGTTACTATAAAAGAACCGCGATTCGCGTCATAATTAAGTTTTTGATTTAAATAGACTTGGTCGATACTAGTTCAATAAAAAGTCGTTAGAATCACTTTAGCATATCTATAGATGCATGTTAAAATTCCTTTGTTACACGTTTTAGTTTTGTTTTTCCGAATTTATGATCTAGTTTTTGTATGATGTTACAGGGTGAACAAGGCTCATCGTACCACGGCCGTGCTTGAGAACCAAGACGAGGGTCAAAAGTACGCTGAACATGGCCTTCGGAGGTTCTTACGAACACGACCACCTGAGGTCATGCCGACAGTCAACTCCTTCTTCTCCGACACCAAATAGATCGTATATCTTCCTTTGAGCTAGCTACACACATTTGTGAATTGTTTTGTTGCATGTTAATTACAATTAGTCGGTCTATACTTTGACGTATATTATATTCATGTATTGTTTGATAAGTCATTTGTGAGGTCTCAGATTTTTGCCTTGAATAAATGTGTGATGATGTTTTACAATATTAAATCGATAGACTACGTATAGTAAAGTAACGTCATTTTTTCGTGATCATTAGTTAAATATATACCTGACAAACAATATTTTTGAACTAATAAAAGCTACGAGTACAATATATTGTGTCCATTCATCAATTATCTGACGTACATATGTTGAATACGAGTAGCAAACTATGGTCCTACTCCTATAGTATCCAGTAATGCAAAGGTTCATATGTTCTTTTGGTATCTGGTCGCAAAGCCAGCATGTGTGTGTATTAATTTTTTTTTTGAAAGGCAACAATATATATATAACCAACAAACAAAATCGATACAAACAACGGCATCCAATTTTCGTAATCGAGACGATTAAAGAAAACGGGACCCAAGAAATTAACACCCACTAAGGCTTACACCAAAAAATACAAACTTAAAACCATGAATAGACTAAACACAGCCAATATAGACATATAGTACCCAAATGTCCACGCCTAAAATTAAACCAAAAACTATAAACATGCCCCACCCAATAGGACAAAAGGATGAAAGCATATTTATAACAATTGAAGAACTATAAAGGCCTATACCCCCACAAAGTTCCATCAGATGCTAACAACAGTTGACTAACTCACAATGCCAAACACCCTGATATCTATTTGAAAATCTGTATTGCAGTACCAACCGGCTGAATCTGCACACACTGAAAACGCGTACATGACTTGACTTCTTAATCTGTACCACACAAACCAAATGCAGCTCGAACACAGCAACCTTAAACTTGCATGCAGCCCGCATCACCTGAGATACCAGACTTGCAGACTGCAGACCTGTATCACACTTGCATAAATTTTCATATCTGACATTTTAACGGATCAAATAGCCAATGTTGCCAATTCATCTCACTTTTCTTTCTCGATCTTCTCACAATCCACTCAAAACTTTTAAGTTGGATTTCTTGAACAATTTTATTTATACTAGAAACTTTGCCCTTGAAGACACGTGTATTTCTCTCTTTCCAAATGTAGTACCCGGAAGTCCAAATAACCGCTTGCCACAATCTTGATGAACGACTAGGCACATTTGCATTACCATTGTTAGAGAAGATTCCTCTATGGAGAAATCATTGATGTTCCCAATTTTCCACCAATTAAATATTTTCTCCCACACGCTCATAGCAAAATTACACATAACTAAACAATGAGAGCAAGATTCCACCATGTCGCCGCACGATGGACAAAGAAGCGTATCCAAGTCAGTATCTCTCTTGTGTAACTCTTCACGAACTGGAAGCCTTCCTTTTAGAGCCCGCCACACGAATATTTTAACTTTTATAGGCACCCATTTGTTCCATATCGTCGAACCATCTCCGGTACCACAATTTAGAGTGTTTTCTTCCACCATCTTTGTTAACTTTTTAACAGTGAATTCTCCACCCTCATGAAGCGCCCATTTCCATCGGTCCCTACAATCCAACTTAATAACCACATTTTGCATTATACTTTGTAATTCTTCAAACTCCTTACACACCCTTCCTTTAATATTTCTAACCCAATCCCATTCCCAACACCAAACTCCATCTACCCATTTCCCTTTTTCGGCCACCATACCCTCCTTTCTCCTATCTAGATGATATAATCTAGGAAATTTGTCACATAATCTAACCCCTCCCACCCATCTATCAACCCAAAATCTAATATCACCGCCATTCCCAACCTCCCCTACAAAAGATGACCCGAACTCTAGACCTAACCCATCCAACTCCTCCCCCGCCTTAATAATGTCATTCCATACCCCACCCCCTCCCCCACGTGCCCCCCCAACCCCCCTAACCCCCCCGAGCCCCCCATACCTACCATGAATACTTTTAATAACTCGAACCCATAAGGACCCCCCCTCCTTTTTGAATCTCCACCACCATTTCCCTAAAAGAGCTAAATTTTTCCCCCTCAATGACCCAATGTTTAATCCCCCCTCCTCGTGTGAGGCTAGTAAAAGATCCCACTTAACCCAATGTAATTTTTTACTATCCCCCACCCCACCCCAAAAGAAATTTCTTCTCACTCTCTCAAGTTGATTTATTACATTCAAAGGCACACGGAACATCGAAAAGTAATACAACGGTAAGCTTCCTAAAGCCGACCTAACCAATGTTAAACGCCCCCCAAACGACATCGATTTAGCTTTCCACTCGGATAACCGATTTTTAAATTTCTCGACCACATTATTCCAAGCACCGACTTTCCTCATATCTTGACCAATCGACAACCCCAAGTAAGTAAATGGGAAGTCACCAACACTACATTTCATCCATCTCGTCATGTCCCTCAACTCTTCTTCATTAACTCCAACTCCATATAACTTACTTTTATTATAATTCACCCGGAGCCCGGATACTTCCTCAAAACACTTAAGAATACACATTAGAATTCTTGCATTTTCTCTATTCCATTCCCCGAAAAAAATAGTATCATCCGCATATTGAAGATGAGAAACCACCACATTGTCATTTCCAATTTTCATTCCTATGAAGATGCCTTTTTCCACCGCTTCTTTAATGATAGCATTTAACCCTTCGGCCGCCAAAATGAACAAGAAAGGTGAAAGAAGGTCTCCTTGTCTAACCCCTCTTTCTAAGTGAAACTCTTCTGTTGGTGAGCCGTTGACTATAATTGACATCGTGGCCGATCTAAGACAACTTCCCACCCATTTACACCATTTATCTGTGAATCCCATGTGTGTGTATTAATAGATCAATTAATTGAGGTTGTGATTATTAATATCGACTAATAGTGATGGTATATATACCCATACTTGTTTGATAGTTGTACAAATAAACATTTGAGGTTCGTGGTTAAGTGTTCTTAAAACTCGTTGGATGATCTTAGATGGCGAGAGGAAAATCCGGAAACAAAGACGAGAATACTAGTTAGGCTATGTGTGTCACAAAAATGTTCGATTTCCCCACTTAACCTAAACAATGATATTTCTCCGTTTATCATTTATACTTGAAAAGTGTACATCTTCGATTATTTATACTTGAAAATTATCATTAATACTTGAAAATTCTACATCTTCTATCAAACTTCAAACAACACGATTCATATGGTTTGACCATGTACGATTAACTTTCTAGGTCTATGCGCATAGTAACATGAACACTTTTACTCTTTTAAATCACCAACGGCCAGGGAGACAGAATTAGTAATTCTGATCAAACTATAAACTTCAGCAATTTCATATTTTAAGGCTTGAAGACAAAGAGGAACCAAAACTGTAAAAGCGAACTCGATAAAGTTGTATACAGTACATCAAGTAGGGATCCAGTGAGAAGAAAACTTAAAATGAGAAGGATGAGAAATAACTATAACCACACATTTGAGATGCATCGAGTTGAATTAGATGCATCTCTATTCATTTAGATGCGTCCCAATTAGTTTCAAAAGTGTTTTTGAAGTGAAAAACGATGCAAAGTAGCACTAACAACAAATTTGACCCGCAGTAGACGAAAAATACAGAGAATTCGCTTAACTTGATGAAATGCATATAATATATGTATATGCATCTAATTTTCTGCTAGAAAATATATTAGGGTGCATCTAAAATATTAGAGATGCATCTAATTCAAGTTAATGCATCTCTAATGTGTGGCTATAGTTATTTCTCATTCTTCTCATTTTAAATTTTCTTCTCATTTGATCCTAAGTCTACATCATTTGATCCTAAGTCTACAGTATATACAAATATTGAACTATTAAAGCAAAATGGTCAAAGAATTTTGGATTGGGCCATCCATCATAAACTACAAATCTACAATCTATAGTAGACCCAAAACCAATTGTTACGAGGCCCAAGACTTCAAACGACCACTGGTTGTTCACAAACCGTAACCAAACCGAATTTGCTAAAACCGAAAGCGACTGAATTAGATTTAAGATCATTTGAGGACATTTTACAAGGGACTAATCTCCACCCTTCATCTTTATTTGATCTAATGGATGAGATTAATCACAACAATTTAAAAAACCCACTTTTGTCTCTTTTTTTCAAATATTAATATTTTTCAAACCGTTAATCGTTAAGCGAAAAAAAATACCTTTACGATGAGCATTTAATTATCTTTATATAAATAGACACTTTGATATACTTAGAAAAAAAAATAATAAAAAAAAAAAAAAAAAAAAAAAAAAAAATCGTTTTTTTCATGTTTTTTTTTCGTTACCGAAAAAATCACATGTGATATAATCACATATGATCAGTGTTGCAAAACAAGGCCTACAAGGCCAATTAATCGGCGATTAAGTGCTACAAGCCACCAACCTTTCCAATTTTTGTAGATAGGTCAAAAAACTCGGTCAACCGTTGTCAACGACGGTTAATGACGGTCAACGGTGGTCAAGCTTGACCGAAACCTTCAAACCTTGCTGGAAAAACCCAAAACTCACCATAAAATTGTTTAATAAGTTATATTTGTTATTTATATCTATTTCAAGATGTTTTCTTTTTAAGAAAAACCTTGCTAGTAATACTTAAAATTTGCCAGAAATACCTAAAACTTGCCGGAAATATATAAAAATTTGTCGAAAATGTTAATCCGATTAATCCCGCCTACACCGATTACAAGATACAGGGGGGTCGACCGCCCGACTACTGATTCACGATTTTTGCAACCATGCACGTGATATTACATATCACATGTGATATTACACTAATATCACATGTGATTTTTTCGGCAACGAAAAAAACGTGAAAAAATGAAAATTTTTTTCTGTCGAAAGTATATCAAAGTGCCCGTATATAGAAAGATAATTAAATGCTCGTCGCGATGGTGCAATTATTTTCGCTTAACGATTAACGGTTTAAGAGATCTTTAAATTATAAAAAATATGTGAAATATTAAAATACTTTTAATCTCAACCATTGATTGCTTTTTATATGAATGGTGGGATGAGTCCCTTGGTATGTAGGAAAAGTTTGGTATGTAAAATAACTCTCTTTAGTGAATTAAATATTCGGTTTTCAATTTGGATATTATTTTGCCTAATCAAAAATTGAACTGAACCGAAAATCGAATTCACATAAATATAGTATATTTTTTCTATATATTTTATATGACAAAAAATAAATATATATCATTAAAACTCTTTTCGATTATAAATATAACACTTTTCAAGCTTGATTATTTATTTATTTTTGCTAAAAGTCTATATAATTAAATGAAAAAAATATGAATCATGTAACTCGGGTCAAACCAAAAACCGAACCGAATACAAACTCGGTTTTTGGTTCGTTTTAATACAATTTGAATTCGGTTAAGTTCGGTTTTTGGTTTTACCCAATTTTTTTAACCGAACTAACCGAACCGAGTAAACCTAACAACCTGATAACTGAATTGATGAACTCCAACGGTNGTATGGATTTTTAAACCAATCGTCCCGACTAAATGAACTTTTACTTCTAAACCTACACCAATAAAAAGAACTAGACACCACATTATCATAGATACTTGCCTTCAAGGGGGTTTTAACATCAAACAGGAGCGCATTTCGATATATCCATATATTCCACCATAATGTATAGAACGTACCTTCGAACATCATTTTCGCCTTAAACCCAAGCCGCAACGACACCAACCAATCAACCCATTCAACATACGAATTACAGTCCACATAAATAACATTCCACCACACTGCAATCCTACGAGCAATCTGTCGAACAAGATCACACTGAAAGAACAAATGATCTGAGGACTCCACCCCACAATTGCAGTTAGGACACTCAATACAAGGAATATCTATACCTCGACGGGAAATATAATACGTGTTGGAAGGGCATCCATCTTTATTTTCCATGCAAGAACATTAATTTTTTTTTGCACATATTTCACCCAACTAGTCCGGGAATTAACACTCATTATCCGCTTCTCATCAATAGCTCTCCGAATGGAAGCCACCGAAAACTCCCCCGAACTCTCCAACGTCCATCTCCATCTATCTTCTATCGGACTAAAATTAACCGTGTTAACCAATACCAAAAGAGCATCATACTGTTCTCTTTCTGCTCCACCCCTAGAATTACGACGAAAAGAAGCTTCTATACCAAAGGCTCTTAGTTTAGTAGAATGTGAGTTGCCTACTAACCTAAAGATTGTGGGTTCAAACCTTGTTGGATGCATTTGTGAGATAGGTGATATAGGATGTGAAAATAAATGACGTAAAAAAAAATCATGTTTGTATTAAAAGTTAAAAACCATATTTTTATTTTAGACAAAGGTTTTGATACAAGAAAACATTTGGATCACGTAGTGGAATTTTGCGGTAAAATACCAAACAACAGAACATTTAAAAGTTAAAAACCACATTTGAATTTTAGACAAAGTTTTGATACAGGAAAACATTTCGATCACGTAGTGGAATTTTGTGGGAAAGTTGAATCGATCAATTTGAAGTTTGAAGTCATACGGTTGGAAATGCATTTATTTTTTTATTTTTTTATTAAATCTTCCAAATTTGAAGATTTTTGTAAGTATGGTTAGAGATTGCATGAGTTTATGTATGACTCGACAGGTTAGATTAAACTTCAACTTCTTTTACAACTAGGCTAATTTTCTTGGATAATCGATGAACTCGTCCCGAGTGAGGTTTGAGCTTAACTCAAGAGTTTAAACAGCTGGAAAAGTGTACGTCAAAACTATGATTAATCAAACAAACTCGAATTTTTAGTAAACTCGTATAGCTTATCAAATGTATAAACGAGAATTGGTTAGAATTTATATTATTCACATAATGATTTGAATTTACATAGAGGTAGAAGGTAAGCGAGCAACAAGTTGCGCCGCTAGTCCTTTTTGAATTGCAAAACTAATTCTCTTAAAAACGACATTTGTGGATCTAAGTGTTACAACATTACTAGGCAAGCGAGAATTACCTTTTGAAAAACTAAATACGATTTTTAGCTCAATATTATATTAACTCAAACCACCATCAAAAGTTTTAAGGTCATCCGTACTTAGAACTCAAATAAGATGTTATATCTCACAAACTCGTTTGAAGTTCAAAATAATACACATGTTTGTGTACCCTAAGTTTTTGGTCTAGTAGTATATGAATTGCCCACCAACCTAGATCTTATAGATTCAAGCTTTGTTGGATGCATTTGTGAGATATGTGATATAGGATGTGAAAAGAAATAATGTTAAAAAAAAATAAAAAATCATGTTTGTNTAAATATACATGTGTAAAAAACATTATGTGCACATGTGTTATGTTACTAACTACAACAATTATATTTTTCGTTTATACATAGGTGTTTTTATATGAAACATGTATCTTTAAGAAATATTTGATAAATATAAATAAAAACAACAAAACTTTATTAGTACGTAATAGATATTTGCAATTTCAAATTTTACAAATTGTATTACTGTAGTTATATGATATTGAGCGTTATCACAAACATCATTATGTCTACACTTGTATTCAATTTTATTACAAATATATGAATTGTGCACATGTGCATAATACAATGTCGTTAACAGTTGGTTCCTCTTTTAGGCGTGCACATGTATTCTTTGCCTGGTTCAAGAACCCATGAAGTCTGCACCTCTGCTTTTAATCCTTGTGCACATGTGTTTTTGTTGTCAAGTTTGTACCAGCAACCAAAGTAATCCTTGTGCACATGTGTTTTTATCGTCTTGCTCATCTTAACTGATACAAGTCTGTGCCAGCAGCCAAAGTACCTGTAACCACAACCGATTCATAAACGAATTATCTAATCATTACAACAAAACACACATATGCACAATGAAACTTTTGCCTTGCGTACGCAAGACCATATTATTGATTTCTTTTGAAAAACTAGTACATCCTTAATCACAAACACAAGTGCACCCTTAAATCATAACTAGGTACAAAACATCTTTATATCATAACTAAAAACATATATGCATTTTTAGCACATTTAAACTCCGTAACGGTAAAAACACATATGCACACTAGGTATCAAATTAATTACAAACTGCAAACATATATGCACTCTTTGTAACACATATGCACACTCTTTCCATTGAATCTATACCACCCACAAAACACATATGCACCATCTAACACATATGCACCATCTATTTCAATCAGTGAAAAAATAAATACTCCGTAAAAAACAACTTTAGTCACTAAATATTATCCTCTTAAAGTTTAATAACAAATAATGATTCTCTTATCATTATTATCCTCTTAGTATGATTCTGAGTCTAATATGTATATATGATCATCCATTAAAAACATTTATGTCAATTTGACATGGTTAAACATGACCTGTACAAGCTTCATACACAATTAAAAAAAAAAAAAAAAAATGTTTTAGAAACCTTGACAACCTTCTAGATTCGTACAAATATATGTCAACAAAAAACCACTCATTATTTAAAACCAAAATAAACCCTTTACTGAAAATAAATAAATATCAATGAATTAAAATATGATCTTACATGTCCTTTTCGAATGTAAACATGGAGTGTATATTCAGTAACAAAATACAAGAAAGAAAAAAAGTTCGCAAAGGCCTTTTTGAAAATAACGGTGAAGGAAATAACATGATTAATATCTAGATTGAGTATTCAATCGAAATTATAATTAAAAAAAAAAA